>PVJS01014289.1:0-40612 GCA_004027185.1 Glis glis
GCCACGCCCCCGGCCCTATTTTTTCTATGCTTTATTTTTGAAACCGGGTCTCACGAAGTTGCGGACGGCCTCGCTAGGGAGAGAGAGAGAGAGAGAGAGAGAGAGAGAGAGAGAGAGAGGAGAGAGGAGAGAGAGAGATTGATCGCACGCACATGCGCGCTGAGGCTGGCCGCGAACCCGGATCCTCCGGTCTCCACCTCCCAAAGTACTGGGATTACAAGCGTGCGCCACCACGCCCGGCGAGTTAATTTACTTGTTAAGCGACATGGCCACCAGTGAAAACCAGACCAAATTCTTTAGGTTTCACTCTGAGAGTCTGAGAAGGAAGAGCAAGGCAGAAAGTAGCTCTTTTACTCTCTGTGGCGTGACATGCTGGGACTGGCTCTACATTTAAACACCGGTACCAATACTGTTCTACCAGACTTCTGGTTTCAATGGGCTTCTATGTAAAATATGATTGCTTAAACTATGGAAGGAAAAGTGGAGGATGTCAAAAGTGGTTGGGTTAGGGAGCATTTAGAGAGCAAATGAAGGAATATAAAAAGAATAAAAGACTTCTTTCCATACCATCTTTGAAAACATAAAGAAATGGATATGAGGCCAGGTGTGGTGGTGCACACCTGTAATGCCAGTACTTGAGTGGGTGAAACAGGAGAATCACAGGTTTGAGGCCAGCCTCAGAACTTAGTGAGATCCTGTTTCAAAATAAAAAGTAAAAAGGCTAGGGTGTAGCTCAGAGGAACAATACCCTGGATTCAGTCACCAGTATGAAATAGAAAAGAAAAAAAGAAGAGAGAGAGAGAGAAGGAGGGAGGAAGAGAGGGAGGGAGGGAGAGAGGGAGGGAGGGAGGGAGGGAGGAAGGAAGGAAGGAAGGAAGGAAGGAAGGGAGGGAGGGAAGGAAGGAAGAAAGAAAGAAGGCAGACATGTATAGGAAACAATGTACTGACAGGGTTGACCTACCAATCAGACACAGTGTCCAGGACTCACAGTACTTTTAGGGGACAATATTTTAATTTTTCTTAAAGCCAGAAACAAATAAAAATAAAGTTTTAGGTCAGAGAAAATGTTTTAGTATATAGTATTAATATGATTACCCTCATAGGACACAACTCTAAAATATTTTCAATAATAACAATGATAACTTTGTATAATGTTTTCATGGAGGAAGAACCCACAAAGGCAAGAGTGCCCAGATTGGAGAAACCCATACGGTGGACCCATATTCTGGCTTTGAGATCATCACCTTGGCGTTGAGTGTGGAACTAAAATGGTCCAGTGAGGATTCATGGAGTAGAGGTAGTAAGTTCCCAGCTATCTTCTGATGAGGACTTACATGGAGTCCCCACAAGCACAGCAGGTCCTGAGTATTATTACCAAGAGAACTGGATGAAGGTGAGCATTTCTTCTTTGACTATGCCAAGCAGAGAAGACTAAAGTCACATCTAGTGTTGTCATCTCCAAATTCAGTCACACCTATGGGTTTCTGAGACCACAGGAGACTGAAATCAATATTTCTAGTATTGACTCAATATTTCTATATTTCAGTATCTAGGTAAGCAGGTGTTTCATGTCTAACCCAAATCTTGCCTATTTTGGCTACCATCTTTAATGTTGTGTTTAAAGAGCAAAAAGAATTTTATGCAGCCACAAAGAAGAACAAAATCACATCATTTGCAGGGAAATGGAGAGAACTAGAGAACATTATGCTAAGTGATATTAGTAAGTCACTAAGAGTAAAAAGTCGGATGTCCCCCCTAATCTGTGGGAGCTAGATAGAATGGGACTTAGAAGGGAAGAAGAAGAAATCTTTAGCTGGACAAAGAAGGTGACCTAACTGAGGGAGTTGGGAGGGGGGTGGAGGGAAGCACACTATAGCACATGATGTACATACACAAATTTGTAAGACTCAATCACTATCCAGAGCATGAAAGGGAGGGATGGGGGAGGGAATAGGGTGGGATTGGAGGGAGGGCTAAATGAGCAATGTGTGCATGTATGATGTTGATACCCTGACATATATCAAAATGTATAATTACAATGCACCAGTAAATGAACATAAAAAAATAAAAGTGTTGCTTGCCCCAAAACCATTATAAGTATTTCCATGTAATAAGGTCCTATTATTACATGGGTACCTAACCCTTTGGAGAGATAGGACAGAGTACTTGAATGGAGGTAGAAAACATAAATTATCAGAAAAATTCAGTCATAAAGTTTTTGTGACCTAGGCAAATCATTTCCCCCTTTGAGTTTTAGTTTCCCCCAGCTAAAAGAGAAGAAAAATTGGCATACATGAAATTGAAGTTTTCTTTAATTCCGAACACATAGGACATTACAGATGGTCGTATCACTGATCCCCTTATATTAAAATCAGTGTTATTGTGAAGATCTGCCATTTTTGGTGTTTAAGAAGGACTTTCCTAGGTCAGCTGGGGTGGCACACACTTGTAATCCCAGTACTTGGGAGGCTGAGACAGGAGGATCACAGGTTTGAGGTCAGCCTCAGCAACTTAGCAAGAACCTCAGCAACTTAGCAAGACCCTGTTTCAAAATAAAAAAGGGCTGGGGGTGTGACTCAGAGGTAGAATGCCTCTGGATTTTACCCCCAGTACCAAGAAAATAAATAAATAATAAATGAATTAATAAATAAATTATAACAATAACAATAATAATAATAATGGAGAAGAAGCATTTTCCTTGTTTTCCCAGGAGATCCTATGAGTGTCTACACAGGCAATATCATTAATAAGAATGTTCAAAGAAGAGAAATTAAAGGTTAGACAGGCTTATTTATATACACACTCACCCCCCCATATGTATATACGTATTCATACTCACCCACACACATACCCAATCCTTCAGAGAAAACTAGGGGCAAAGCCAGGTTCAAACCTGGGGACAGTGTTGTGTAGGGGCATGGCTATATCCCTTGCGGGAGTTGTCACATTACAAATACCTCAGTCCTAGAGTTGCAAAGTCTGCTTTAGGGCACAAGAGCAGAATAATCTCATTTCCTTTCCAATCATTTGAATGAGAAAGGGGCCAACATTAAACGGGACAATTGTCTTTTACATCACCCTGGGTACCACTTCTAATCACAAAGTAGCAGACCAGCAGCCTCTGGTGGCACCTCTATGGAGTACGGAAATTATCATGCAAGTTATGACAGGCAGTGCCTGAATGTGACTTTCTCAGCATCTGTTCCTTAGTAGTCCCAAGAGCAGAGAAACAAAGAAAGCTTATGGGGTTGATAGAGCAACGTAATCTCCTCCAGTAGCATCCAACTATTCAGTAGCCTCCCTCCAAACTCTTCAAAGAGATCTCTTTCATTCACTTCTCTCACCCTGTCCCACCTCTTCCCATCCATCCCTGCTGCTGGAAATTCTACCCATCCTTTGAAACTTCCATTTGTAAATCCCATTCTACTGCAAGAGCCTACCCAACTGAACTTAATTCCCACTACCCACTCCCTGGAATGTCAGTCTTCATCATCTGCGAATTGGGGTTTGGGGGGAGTTCAGCATGTTTTGAATTTCTCTAGGGATAAACCTTGGTTGGATTCTCATGTTTCTCAGGACACTTTCCTTGTGTGCAAAACAAGACACAGATTCAGTAAAAAAACATTAACAAGTACAAAGAGGCTCAAACTTGTATTCTGGACAATCTCATTCTAGTTCTGCCCCTTCCCAATGCTATACACTTGGGCAAGTTTCTTCATACCTCTAAGACTCTGATTCCCCATCAGTAAAATGGGAATTAAGTGCTCAAACCTTAATGGGTTGCTGTGAGTACAAAGGAGAACAAAGATGATAGCCCTAATATGAGATGCAAATGCAAGTTATGGTTATTATTATCACTCCAAATGTACCTTAACTCCAACTTTGTTGAACAAAAGGTTCTTAAAGTCCGTGGGTCCCTGTCTAGAGTATGGAAAGTCTTATGACCAGCAGCCAGCACAGAAGTTATTGCATGGATATTTAACAGGAAATTTTTGAGTATCACAATAGAGATGTAGTCTGAGTTCTCTAATGATGACATATTAAGTCAAAGAAAGAATACAGAAACTTAGGCCCTAAACAAGCAGAGGCAGGGGAACGAGTGGAGTCGGAGACTACAGATCCACTTGTGACCGCCACTCTATCTCCATGTTAGCTTGTACCAGTGACTCAACTTCTCTGAGCCTCAGTTTCTCTGCAAGTCAGAAAGGAGACGTGCAGTATCATATAAGCAAGAGCAACTTGACAAAGAACAAAATATAGAAGGAGGAGCCAAAAGAAGACAAAAGATGGTGGGGAGCAGCTTTTATCAGCAGGAATAAACCAAGGAATAAGAGAACGTTCATGCAAACCCAGTGGCTTTAACAGGCTGTTCAATGTGAAGTAGTAGAAATCAAACTGTCTTAATGACTGTTGGACTCATGGGACAAGAGGGTAGCTAGCTGTCCAACTAGCTGTCCAGTTAGCTGTCCAGCACTCAGAGATTCTTGGACTATACTGTATCTGTCAAACATCTGTGGTTTGGTTCTGTGCTAGGCAGACTTGCTAGAGAAACAAGGGTACACAAGACAGCCATGATCTCTGCTCTCAGGGAGTTTACAGACTAGTCATAAGACAGACAATTAAGCAGGGAATGAGAATGGAGTATAATGGGGAAATCACAAAATACTCCATGGAATAAAGATGTGGTGTCTAACCAAGCTGATGGTCACAGAGGATCTCTCATTTGAAATGACAGAATATGAAATTTTTTTGGGGGGTTGGTTTTTTTTGTTTTGTTTTTAGTATTGGGGATTGAACCCAGGGGCATTCTACCTCTAAGTTACACTCCTAGTCTCTTTTACTTTTTATATTTCAAAACAGGGTCATGCTAACTTGCTGAGGCTGGCCTTGAACCGGCAATCCTCCTGTCTCAGCCTCCCAAATACTGGGATTACAGGCATGCGCCTCCACACCCTGCTGGAATGTGAGAATTTAAGGATAATCAGAAGATAGTCAAGCAAAGAAGAGTAGAAATTACCCACATATAATTCCTCATGGAGCTTTAGTATAATGGAGAAAGTACTAAGTAAACCGGAATTCCAATACAGTGTTTTATGAACTGGTATAGATATCCAGAATTGAATGAGGTCCCTTTCCATGACCATGACTTCGTGGTAGGCATGGTCATACCATGGCATGGAATTGAGCAGCCAACTTGATTTCAAGGTTTGGCCTTAATGGTAGTCCTTTACCTGAACATGGACAAGTCCCTTTCCCTCTCTGTCTTCAGTCTTTCCATTTGTAAAAATGAGGGCGTTATATTAGATAATCATGCATATACATCTCTCTTCTGAAAGTTCTTTGACTTAGGATGACTTAGCATATTTTAGGATTTCTTGTGAACTTCTAATAGAAACACACATTTTTCTCTTCTGCATTATCCCCCTATCTACACAATGGGTGACATTATTTATTTCTCATATCCTCAGGACTTAAATCCCTGTATTATTCTAAATCTAGCCCAGATCTGACATCACAAATAAATTTTCAATCCCAGGGGTACAGAGATAAATGGGGTCTGCCACTCCTGTGAACTCCATCAGAGATTTGGCTCCAACACTCTACCCAAGGAAAATGTTGTACCAAGTCAGGCTAGATGGGTAAGGAGAACATTAAAAAAAGAAGAAGAAAGAAAAAAAGAAAGATGCATAAATCTAGGCATTTATGAAAACACAAAAATTTAAAAAGCAGCTTTTCCCTGAATCTTACCTCAAAGACCCCCAGCAGATCCAGAGGATTTCATGGGGGGGGGGGTCTTTGCTTCTTTTTTTTTAATTGGTGCCTTGTAATTATATATCATAGTAAGGTTCAGAGTGACAGAAAGACACATGCACACAGCATACACATTGTATGTTTTCCTCCACATCCTTCCCCACTTACCCCCTTCCCCATAGATAATATTTACATTGATACAGATAACTTCATGAGTGAATAAAGCAGTATTTGATCAGTTTCCATCATTAGATCTCCCCTTTCTCCTCCCTGTCTCTATCCCCAAGTCCCCCTTCTCCATTCCACCTGTGTCTCCCCTCATTTATTTGAGGTCCTCTTTGTTTCCCAGTTTCTCTCTCTCCAGCTTCCACATTTGGGTTGAAAACATATGGCCCTTTACTTTCTGTGACTAGCTAACCTCATTTAGCATTATATTCTTGAGTTCTACACATTTTCCTGCAAGTGACATGAGTGTGTTCTTTTCTATGGCTGAGTAAAATTCCATTGTGTGTGGACACCATAATTTCATAATTCATTCATCATGGACACCTAAGCTGTTTCCATACTTTGGATATTGTAATGCATGTATCCCTATAATAATCTGATTTCAATTCCTTTGGAAAGATTCCAAGAGTGGTATCATTGGGTCTTATGATGGCTCCATTCCCAATCTTTTAACGAACCTCCATAACATCTGTACTAATTTGCAATCCCATCAATCGCATGTAAGAGTTCCTACTTCCCCACATTCTTGCCAGCATTTATTGTTGTTTGTATTTTTTATGATTATCATCCTAACTGGAGTTAGATGTCATTTTTATTTGCATTTCCCTGATTGCTATTGATGTTGAACATTTTTTCATCTATCTATTGGCCACATATATTTCTCCTTTTATGAAGTGTCTATTCAGATCCACTGCCCATTTTTTGATTGGGTTCTTTTTCTTTTCTTAGTATTGAGTTTTTTAAGTTCTTTATATATTCTAGATATTAATCCTCTATCCGAGGAATAGGTAGCAAAGATTTTCTCTCATTTTATAGGCTCTCTTTTTAGGTTCTTGACAGTTTCCTTTGCTGCACAGAAGCTTTTTAATCTGATGTCATCCCATTTATTGTTTTTTGTTTTAATTTCCTGAGCTTTTGGGGGTCTTTGCTTCTTATTCTCAAAAGGAAATGAACTTCAGTCTCGGTGGGCGATAGAGATGGCGTCCATGCCTGCGATAGCGGAGAGCTGAGTTAGTCCTGGTTCCATTCCATGATAAACTGTGTGACCTGGGCCAGTCATTTCATCATCTCTGAGACTCAATTTCCTCAGCTCTAAAGGGAAGACACTATGGCTTCCTCAGAAAGTTTTTATGGGAGGAAAAAATCCTGCATATGTGGAAATAGCGTGTGCTCAGAGCATGCAGAGTTGAATGGAGAGCAGACAAAGCTAAACCAGGTGGGGTTTGAGGAAGGCGGGCAGGAAATGTGGATGGTTCTCAGCATGTGGAAGCCAGGGACCTCACATGGGGGCAGTTCTCAGAGCCTAAGAAAGGAAGGAACAATACAGACTAGTGTGAAGTGTGTGAACAGCGGGGTCTAACTGTTGAGTGTAAATTTTAGGTCCACCAGTTTCTAAAATTCCTCTAACCTTCTGAGCCTCAGTTTCCTCTTCCCTAAAAAATAATACTTACTTAACATTGGATGGTTACAAAGTGCTTAATATGACACCCGGCACACACCATGTGTATAGTAAGTGATGGCTAACTAAGACTTGCAATCTTGCTGGTTTCTACATGATTCCTTTCCCATGTTCATTACCCTCTGTTTACTCTGCCCAGTTCCTAACCTGTTTTCTGTGCACTCCTTGCCCAGGAGGCTGACCTCTGCAAACCATGTACATCACCCAGGTCCTCCTGCCTTCTACATCCAATTGGGTTTTTCTAAGGAAAGGCATTGACCAGAGATCACTGTGTACTAGGGGAGAGAGAGGTCAGGGTAGTTATAACCCTCACACCATCCCTGCTGACCTGCAGTTGCAATAGTGGTGGGCATTCCGTATTGCCGGTCCCTGGAAGGGGGCCCTCTCCCTGGCATCAGTGTTCCCTCTCCTGAGCTTCAGGGTGAAGAGCTTCCCCTTGTAATAAGGATGGAGTCTGGCTCCTTTGTATGATGTTTGACTACAGACAGCTCTAGAGTCTCGCTGCTCCTCTCCCATGCGCCCTCTATCTGGGCAAGCTGATAAGAAAGCCTAGGTGCTCCCTCCTGGTGACAATGACTGCCAATTCCAGCCATGCAGGCCCCTGCCTGTGCATGAGAGCTCACCCGCACATCACCCTTGGACCACAGTGAATACCTAGACCAGTCTCTTTTTTTTTCCTGGCTTTCAAGTCATTCTGGACCTGCTTGAGAGGGCTGCCCTGCTCCCCCCAAAAAACTCTGATCATGTGAGTAATAAACCTTGCAACACCCTCCTGGTGTGGTATGGTGTGGTGTGTGTGTGTGTGTGTGTGTGTGTGTGTGTGTGTGTGTCTCACCATCAGCCTCAATATCCAAAACAAACGTGGGCTTAGGCTCCCTCCTGCTTTTGCAGGGTGACTGAAACCTGCCTGATGCTAGCTTTGCAATGCCTCATTTCCTCTGCTTGGTCCCCTTAGTCCTGCCCACACCCTTCATTAAACTCTCTCCTGCTCCCTCTTCTGTGTCTGTATTTTCAGAAGGGAGCCATCTGTTTCCTGCCAGGACCCTGACTGATGTAACACCAAAGGTCTGTGTGCATGTTCATTCATCACGCATGTGTTAATCACCTACTGGCACGAATCACACTGTGTCTGAGGGAAGAGGTAGCGGAGGGTGGCTTTCTATTAAGAGAAACATACAAATACTTTGAACGCATTGTCTTATTTCATTCTCTCAGCAGCCTTGCAAAATTAGCATCATTAGTCCAGTTCTATAAGTAAACCAAAGCCAGAAGAAAGAAGAAAATTGTTCAAGGTAACACGGCTTGTTCATGGTGGAAGGGAGATAAGAATCAACAACTGAATGACTCTCCTACACCCCCACCTCTCTTTCTGAAGACACAGGCAGGTACCCATGACTGCAACATGAGGTTGAACATCTATGGGACATGCACAGAGCATACTGTGAAATATGAACAAAGCTGGGCGTGGTGGGGCACGCTTGTAATCCCAGTACTTGGGAGGCTGAGACCGGAGGATCTGCGTTCACGGCCAGCCTCAGCTATTTAGTGAGGCCCTCTGCAACTCAGTGAGACCCTGTTTCAAAAATAAAGAATAAAAAATAGGGCTGGGGGTGGAGTTCAGAGGTAGAATGCCCCTGTGTTCAATATCAACAAAGATAGAGGTCATTTTGGTTATAGTTGAAAGACAGGGAAGATAGTATACATACATATATGTGTGTGTGTTGTGTGTTGTGTGTGTGTGTGTGTGTGTGTATAAAGATTGGATGTATGGGTAGGATTTGAAGATACAGAGATGGGGAAGTGTGGGAAGGGGAGAGGGCTAAGTAAAGAGGGTCTGTCAGAAAGTGCTGAGGATATAGTATGGAGATGTGGGACAGATAGGTTGAATCTTGGCATGTCAACAGCCATCAGACTTTGAATACTGGAGCCATATCGCATCCACAGTAGTGAATACATCTTTCCTCCTAACCCACTAGGATTGTGTAGTGAGTATCATTTCTTATGAAATCTCATTTTCCTCATCTAAAAAAGGTGGGATGTTTTGTTTCATATCTACCTGCTCGAATATGGGTAAAATCCATGAGTAGCATGACAGTTGGTAATGGATCCTAAAAGTTAACACCTTCTGACTCGTATTCATAGTAACTGATGCCTGGCCTTATCAACCACCTCCCCTCACCTTAAGCCATGTGACTGAAAACACGGCCCATATATAGAGAGGCTCTTCCACTTACAAAAGGGCTACATCTCAATAAATCCATCATCAGTTGAAAATATTGCAAGTCAAAAATGTGTTTAATGGATTTGACCTAACAAACATCAGAACGTAACAAGATGACTATATTTTATTGGTTGTTCACCCTTGTGACTGAGGGACTAACAGAGAGTTGTGTCTCACTGTCAATGCCCAGCGTCTCAAGAGAGTATCGCACTGCACACTGCTGGCATGGGGACCATCTGTATTTCCTCTTTTAGTCTCCATAGTACCCACCACAGCGTAACAATCCAATAAGAATTTTAAGAAGAGTAAAATAATGCGGTCCAGCTTCCTCCTCTGATTATGTAGACAATCAAGGACCAGAGAGGTAGTGACTTTGACTTACCCAAGGATCTTACCCGTGCAGATAAATGGCTCCCTCCGAGCATCAACCCACAGACTCGTTCTGAGTACCTGTCTGGCAGGGTTTGTCTCTCAGGCATTGGGTTGCATTTCTAAACCTCTATTTGTCACCACAGATATAAAGTTAAAATGGGCCAGGTGAGTCTTTCTTCTTATGAGCAGAGACAAATATGAGCCTTTGGAACTTGCCTGAATTCTCTGACAAGTTCAATGAAGTACGTAATGAGAGGCAGGCAAGATTTACTTCATTTTCCCAACTGCCGTTGATGAGGTACCAGGTGAAAGACTACAGCAGCAGATCAACAACTGGGAGGGTAAAGTGTAAAACATAGTTACAAAATAGGAGGCAGGTGAGCCTCAGGAAACAAAGGTCTGACTGCTTCAAACAGGAAAAGATGTTGGTCCAGCAACCCAGAAAAAAGGGATGCTGGACTATGGAAGTAGCTGGGCTTACACCTGGGTGACCAAGTCTATCAGAGACTCCGAGCCTCCGCTCTTTATCATCAAGGACCCTGGAGAGTGGTGCAATAAATATGAAAATAGGCACTGTTGTTGTCTTAGTCCCTGTAGGCTGCTATAACAAAACACCTTAGACTGGGTAGTTTATAAATAATAGAGAACTATTGGTCAAAGTTCTGGAAGCTGGGAAGTTTAAGGTCAAGGTGCCAGTAGATTTGGTGTTTGGTAAGGGTGTGCTCTGTACTTCATCTTATTGGTATGCCCCACATAGTACAAGGAGCAAGGCATGCAAGCTCTCTCAATCCTTCTTTTTGTTGGGGGGGGGGATTCTGGGGATTGAACCCACGGACATTCTATCTCTGAACTACACTCCCAGCCTGTTTTTATTTTTTTTTTTGAATTTTGAAACAGAGTTTCACTAAGTTGCTGAGGGTCTTGATAAATTGTTGAGGCTAGCCTCAAACCTGTGATCCTCCCATGTCAGTCTCCCAACTCCTGGGATTACAGGCATGTGCTACCACATCGGCCCTCAGTCCTGCTCATGAGAGCTCTACAATCCATCTATTCATCCTGTTCATCTCCAAAAGGCCCCATTACTTAATATCACCATATTAGGAATTGGGTTTCAACAAATGAATTTGGATGGGAACACAAACATTCAAACTGTAGCTGCTGTATTCTCCCCACCTCTGTCTCAACATTGCTTTTGCATCAGTTAGCACTAGCTGTAGAATGCTTCTGTGACAATCCCCAAACCGCAGGAGCTCAAACCATCATGGTTTATGTTTCACTCATGCTATATATTCATCCCAAGTTGGCAGGGAGTCTCAACTCATACAGTCTCTGCATGACCCAGGAAAATGGGGCAGCCACCCTTTAAATGCTGGCAAATTCCATATGAATGGGGAAAAGAGAGCTGTGGAGAGTCTCCCCTGGTGGGCCAATGCTCTGGCTCACCAGTGGCATTCGCCACTTCCACTCACAACTCAGTGACATGAGCCATTCAATGAGAAATAGGACAGGAAGTTCAACCTAACACATGCCTGGAAAGAAGAGGAATCAGAAATATTGAACAAGGCTTGACTAACAGTTGGACCAACAGACCCACCAGCAAAGTCCGCCATGTTCTGAGGATGTGGGGCAGCCAACATCTGAGCTCAGCCAAGGGTGGAGGTGGCTTATATCTGTAGGTGAAAGGCCCTGGGCTGGGAGTTTGGAGGTATCTCCAGCAGGGGCCCCCCCATCCTGCTGTGTGTAGGAGAGGCTCTATGAGCTCCTTCCCAGCTCTCTCCAAGCAGCAGATTCACCTTTGCAAAAAGTGACAAGTTAACATAGTCTTCTGTTTGCTCTGTGCTCCTGACACGTTACATAAGTGAGCCTTGTTCTGCAGTTATCCCAGGCCTCTGTCATTTCCCCTTGTAAACTCCTTGAGGGCAGAGGCCTTGTCTTACTCATCTTGCAAAACCTAGCCCAGCTCCTTACATCCTGGAGGCACTCACTGCATGTTTATTTAATAAACGAACAGATTAAATTTTACAAAACTGATGACTTCCAGGAGTCAGCCTAGCCAGCTCAGGAGATGTTTTAATTAAAATATACAATGATGATAGTCATGGTGTCAATGATTGGCAGATAATATTATTAATAAGTATTAATAATAAAAATAATATGTATGGAGCACTTGCCAAGTGACAGATCCTTTTCATGTCAATTCTCTCTTTTGGTGTGCTCATTAACCCTGTGTGGGAAGCAGAGCAGAGACTGGCATCCCCATTTTATAGAAAAGGAAAGTGAGGTCCTACTGGGCGTGGTGGCGCACACTTGTAATCCCACTACTTGGGAGGCTGAGACCGGAGGATCGGGTTCGTGGCCAGCCTCAGCTATTTAGTGAGGTCCTCCGCGACTTAGCGAGACCCTGTTTCAAAATAAAAAGAAAGTGAGATCCCAAGAGGTAAAGGGACTTTCTCCAAGGTCAAATACCTAGTGTACAACTGGGATAAAAATGCAAGTCTTTTCACTCTTTGACAATGATCTTGTCATCAAAATTCTCCTCCTCTGACTCCTCCTATAACACAAGCACAAGCCCTTATTGTAATAGGTGGACCAGAGTTTTCCCTGCATCTTCCCAATTAGACTCCTGAGCCATCTTCATTGACCTTGGCCTTGATGTCTGAGCTCCCTGTATCCACTAGAGGCGTCCACTTCGCTGCCCTGCTCCCACAAGTCCAGCTCTCTGAAAACACCTGTTTAGAATCACAAATAGCAACTGCTGCTTCTTCCTCAGTGAGTTCTCTAATTAGTGTGGATGCTTCCCAAGCAGAATGAAGGCTGTCTTCTGTGGACTCACTACTGCTCCATTTTGCCTGCTGTTGTATAGCAGCAACAATAAATATGAGTAAATAACAACAAAAACAAAGGCACACTATTGTGTGGGCTTGTCTCAGAGATTCCTGTACCAGCAAGGGCACCCATTTCTCAGATGAGGAGGGAGAGGTCTGGGGCTGTTAAGCCACAGAACAGCAGTACAATGGGTGCTAGTAAAGAACATCAGCCAGGCAAGACTGTCCCATCTGGGTTCTCCTGCCAGCTCTGCCACATATTAACTCTGTGATCTTTTTTTTAATGCCTCTAGTCTCAGATTTGTTATCTGTAAAGTAAGGACATTTTCACAAGTCTCTTGGGGTCATGAGAGAGATAGAGTGTATGTGAAAGTTTTGCAGAAATCTCTGCTCACGATAAGCAGTGAATGCATGAATTGCATCCTTCTGGTCTGGTGAGCTCCCAAAGGCTGAGGTGCTCTGTATAAGTAGCTGTGTCCTCAGCGTCTAACACAGTGCCTGGGTTATGCCCGATGCTTTATTGTAATTATCATGTAACCTGAAGGAGTTCACAGAGATGTAATTATTCTGTAAAATCACCAAGGCTCTTGCTCTTCAGACATATAGAACTTGGCTCACTTTCACCCAGTGTTATTTTTAGCCTTACTTAGGATCTCAGAAACCTTGAGAAAGGAGAAACATTAGGTCAGACCTCCATTCGTCTGCAAGTTACCTCTGCCATGCCCTGTCTTATTTCCATACAATGAGCTCTGTACAATCTTCTCCTCCAAAGTATGCAGTCTGTACTCTTTTAACAACTTCCATTTGCAATTCTTCAGTTCCTTCCTTGTAAATAGAATACCAATCCCAGATCCCAACCTGACCCCAAGAAGAGCGAGCGGGGGTGAATAGAAAATGACTTTAACTGTAGCTAACAATCTGTCAACGGGCATGGCTTAAGCAGCTACTAAGAATAAGGAATTCACAAAACTAGTGGAATGTTTATGCAGCAATTCTTGATCGACCTTGGAAAAAGTACAATAGTTGACAAGAACAGCTTCGAACGACCCAGAATTCATATCAAATAGGGCGCTCTGGGAAACATTATAAAGGCATGTGTGCACACACACACAATCACGATTGAATCTTATACTCAATACAAACTAAAGGAGGCATCATTAAAATAAAAAATAAAAAGAGTGTTCAGGAAACTGCTATGGTATTGAAAACTGATGGAGGAAATTCCCACACATGTTTTCCATTATGGAACCTGTACCTTATTTTCAAGTTTGGAGAACAAACTAATCTTGTGTTTGGGAGGGTTAATATATGAGTGTACCTTCAACTCACTACTCAATTTTCCCAATGTGTGTGACAGATAAATTCTTCAAATGTCACTGTGGTAAGAGCATAAGGGGTGGGGTAGAGTGTTCTAACCCCATATCAAAAGGTGGAGTTACACAGCTCGCTCTTTCTCTCTCTCTCTCTCTCTCTCTCTCTCTCTCTCTCATAGAAATGTTCTTGTATCCAGAGGACCAGAATAAAAATTATCATATACTGGTTAAGAGAACTGACCTGAGCTGGGTGTGGTGGTACATGCCTATAATCCTAGTACTTGGGAAGCTAAGACAGGAGGATTGCAGGTTCAAGGCCAGCCTCAGCAACTTAGCGAGACTCTATCTCAAAATAAAAAAGAGCTGGGAAGTGTAGCTTGGAGGTAGAAGACCCCTGGGTTCAATCCCCAAACCCCAGTTTCAGAGAAAGAGAGAGAGAGAGAGAGAATTTTAAAAACTCATGTATAAAAATAACACACATTTTTAACATGTTGGTTTATAAATACAAATCCCATTATCACAAATCCACAGTTGGCCGGGTCCCCATTGACAAAGGATTACTGTGCATTTAACACAGCGGGGAGAATAATCATTTGTAGGCTTAAGAAATTCCCTGAACCTTGATTGCAGGTGTCAGCACAGAATAGTTCTGCTTGAACTTAGGTCAAGTAAAATGGGGCAATTTTATATAAATCATCATTTACTTAAGGGAAACTAAAGTGCCGTTAATGAAGACAGAAAATCTGAGAAAAATGCAAGATAATACTTGCCAACAAAAGTATGGGCCAGCCTGGATTAATAAGTTCCTGAATGTTCCTCCCTGCATGGCTATTTGTTAAAATGGGAACGGTGCTATTCAAACACAAAGTCCCTCTCCTTGTGGTTAATAATATTATTTTACTTTTCTGGGCACTAGTGATTCTGATTGCTCTCAGAACCTTTGGGGAAAAGAGCCTCTGTGTAATGTGATTATAATGATTCATTATATTTGTGTTAGGTTTTGCAGCTTTGGAAGCACTTTCTCATCCATTATTAACATTACCATTAGTATTAATAATAGCTACCATTTATTGTGCACTTTTCAGTGAACAGCAAACACCAAATCTCTAATCTTTACACTAACCCTGCAAGGAGGTTCGAACAAGTGGGAAATTGAGGCTCCTAGAGGTCGAATCACCTACCCGAGATCACATAGCTCCTGCCTTCCTGACCTGGAGACCCAGAACCTTTTCATTCTCACGATGGCATTTCTGGTCCCTCTAAAGTCACCTGCTGACTATTAGCTTTCATCTGTGTAGACTCAACCCTCTTTGAAGGCAGGAAATAGATCCCTTCTGAGCATAGTGCCTGGAACACCATAGGCATTTGGTGATTTTTTCTAAAAGAATGAAGTAATAAATGATTACATTAACAAATCTGTTTATCTCTTCGGAGGCATGGGGATGACCCTGTTAACAAGCAGGGGTATGGAGGCTCTAAAAAAAAAAAAGAAGAGCAGCAAACTTAGAAAGATGAGTATCGCATATTTTTTCTCACCTGTGGAATCTAGGGGGGAAAAGATGACATGAAAGTAGAAGAGAGTCTAGTAGAGAAGAAGGGGAGCAGGGGAGGGGAGAGGATAAAGAGGGGCAATAGGGGTATGGAAATGATCAAAGTATGTTATATGCATGTATGCATAGGACACAATGAAGCCAGTTATTCTCTATAATTAATATCACTGATAAAAAAGAAGAGAAGCAACTTCCCCAAGGGCCCACGGCTATTTGACATTGAAGACAGGACCCCTGCCCCTTCTGACTTCCGGTCTTATTGGTCATGCACAGGTGCAGCATGCCTCCTTATTGCATCAAAAACATGCACATTTGTAGCATCATGGCATGGTTGTTGATGAGCGGTAAGCAGGAGCTACAGGTTGGGCCTTCTTCCAGGTATATTACCCACCCCTTCCTGTACCCCACTCCTCTGTTGACCCAGCTTGGAAGCCCATGAATGGCTGTAAGGACAAATGTGGAGGCTGCTGCTGGGGGTAGATGAGGGCGGGGAGCATAGTCGATGGAGAACTGACAATTCAGGCAGCCAAATTCAATTTAAGGGAATTTGGTTCAGTGCTTTCCATTAGCAACTCTAAGAAAAATATAATTCCCAGGACTAAAGAAGGAAAGGGGGGAAAGAAAACAACTTTTCATCGTGTGCAGTCAATGCAAAGCAAATCAATCACACGCTTTCTCCCTGGCCTGGCGATGGCTCAGTGAACACCAAAGCCCAGAGTGTCTGAGCTGCTGTTGAATCCTCAGGGTGGCACTGGGAGAGAGAGAAGGATCAGGACAAGAAATAGCTGACCTGGAAAGGTTATTTACACTTCAGCCATCTTCCACCATGAGAAGAAAACCTTGCAGTTTAGAATAACATTTCATCTAGATTCAGATATTTGATACAAAAACCTTATAGAGTAGGCACTATCATAATAATTCCTATTTTATAAATGAGAAATTGGATCGATGGTTTGTTTTCTTCTTTTCTTTTCTTTTTGTGGACTGGGGGTTGATTCTACCTCTGAACTACATCCCAGCCCTTTTTTAATTTTATGTTCTGAAACACGGTCTCACTGGGTTGCTGAAAGTCTCGTTACATTGCTGCGGCTGTTTTTGAGCCTGTGATACTTCTGTCTCAGCCTCCCAAGTATTGGGATTACAGGCGTGCGCCACCACACCTGGCTGTATCGTAGTCTTTTTAAGTAACTTGTTCAAGATCGGGCAACTAACAAGTGGTCAGAATTTAAACCAGCTCCCTTTAACCCAAACTCTTCAGTTCTACATTATCAAATGCCCCAAAGATCCCGCATGAAAGCCAAAACCAAACCCAACTAGATGTCCCTCCACAAAACTGGGACTTTCCATTCCAACTCAAGCTCATCCCAACATTCAAACTAAAAGGGCCTCTGTATTTTTAACATGGCAACATCACTCCCTGCCTCACCTCCCTCATCCAAGCAAAATTTGAACAAAAATAGCAATGCCTTAAATTCCTGTAGTGCTATTCCTGTAAAAGTGTCCTCTCACCTGCCAACAGCCAGTTGGGGAGTTGTGTTTCCAAGGAAGTTAGAAATGTGAACTCGGGGTCTGGACCACTCCAGTTTGAATCCCAGCTTCTCCCTTAAGAGCTGTGTGACCTTGAGCGAGTGTTGGAACCTCTTCGCATCCTAGTCTCCTCATCTGTCTAGTTAGGATAGCTAGCTGCACCGGCTCTCACAGAATTGATGTGAGGTTTAATGAGATAATACCTGAAGCCCTTAGAACTGTTTGGAAGATGGGAAGCATTTTATAAAACTTTGCTACTATCACTGTAGATGTCCAAGTACTAATGGAGCTTCATCGGGGGATTCAGGATGCTAAATTGGGGAGGCCTCTGCAGAGTCACACAGTATAATCTTTTTATTCTATAGAGGAGAAAACCGAGGATTAGAGGAAGTTCCACCTCCTCACTCAGAGCCAATCAATGGCCTCCTATACCCCAAGAAGGGTGTTGTGCGTGTGTGTGTGTGTGTGTGTGTGTGTGTGTGTGTGTGAGGTGGAGGGGGTACTGGGAATTGAACCCAGGGGCATTCTACCTCTGAGCTACACATCCAGCCCTATTTTATTTTGTATTTGGAAACAGGGCCTCACTAAGTTGCTGAGGGTCTCACTAAATTGCTGAGGCTGGTCTTGAACCTGTGACCTTCCTGTCTTAGCCTCTTAAGTACAAGGATTACAGGCATGCACCATCATGCCCAGCCCTAAAGGGGGCCTTTCTCTGCCTTTGCACACCCTTCTCAGACTTCCATTCCAATAGGACTGGTCATTTAAAAAGAACTTCCCTTCTCTCTCTGGTGAGAGGTGGGGAGCTGGTCTTGACTGAGCAGAGTTTTTAAGGGATTCTTAATGCTGCTTGGCAAATAGCTTCTGCTATTTCCAATATCTTGTTGAGCAGCCTCAATCCAGAAGTTGCACAAGGCCAGGCTGCAGTCCCCAGGGCCGGTGTGGGCACATTAATGTCCAGCCAATGCAATGACTCAAGAGCTGATTATGTCCCTGGTGAATTAGCTATGTTCCTGGCTCTTCTTTTTCTTTTTCAGATGCCCCTTGGTCATTTCATGGCTCATTGACTTTTCCCTCCAGGGTGAGAAGCAAAAGGGAGAGTCTGAGTCCCCGATCAGTCAAAGAAGAATACTAGTTAGCAAGTCTTACCAAGGCTGCTCAGGCAATGGCTAGATTTGCAAATCTGGTCCCCATTCCTATGAACATTTGAGAGTTGAGGGCTGTTTCCATAGCCATCAACTAGGATCCTGAATTTTGAAGGTTCAAATCCTAACTTTGCCACTGATGATCTATATGTATGTAGGCAACTGACATATATTCACTGAACCTCAGTTTCTTCATCTGTAAAGAATCTACTTCAAAAGGCTGCAATAATTAAATGAGAAGAAAAATACAGAACATATAGTGTAATGTCTACCACATAGTAGGTGCTAAATCAGTGGTGCTAAATTAACTTTATCAATTGCACATAGATAAATAAGCTGCTAATAGCACAATTCACAGTGGCCAAATTATGGAACCAACCTAGATGTCCATCAACAGATGAGTGGATTACAAAATTGTGGGAAATACACACAATGGAATTCTACTCAGCAATAAAGAAGAACAAAATAACACCATTTGCAAGAAAGTGGAAGGATCTGGAGAACATTATGTTAAGCGAGATCAGTCAATCACAAAAAAAGAAAGGACATATGTTTTCGTTAATATGTGCAACCTAGGGAGTAGTGGGGACACACAGGGGACTCCGGTTGATAATGGAGAACCCTCAATGGGGCAAGGGAACTAGTACAAGGGAAGGGGAAGGGTAAGAAAGAAGCGAATCAGTGGAATGACTATCATAAACAATATGTACATGTGAAAATATACCAACATCATTCTCAGTATTTCATACAGGTGGGGAGAGGCGGGGGGGACACTAAGGGCTGTGTGCATGTATATTAACATCAAATAGATATTCATTGTGATGTAAGACTCCAATGCACCAATAAAAGCACATTAAAATAAATAAATAAATAAATAAATAAATAAATAAACTGCTAAAATAAAGGTGCTGGCTAATATGTGTTCTAAATCTTGAGGTTCTTCAACTCATAGCTTCTTCCCTGATAACCCCAAGCTCACGTTGAATGCATGGAGGAGTCCCGTGCAAATCCATCAAGCAGTTCTTGCTTGCAAGCACATTTGAGGGAAGAGGCATAAAGGGAAAACTTGGATTTGGAACTAGAACATTCCCGCTTGATTATCACAGTTCTAACACTTCTTAGCTGTGGCACTGTTTGGTTAATCGCTGAACTGCTCTGAGATCCAGTTTCTTATTGGAGGTGACAGAGCTTCCTGACCTGTCACCTGCACGCGACTGTGGGGAAAAGGAGCATACATACATTCGTTGTGTCATTGGCATCATCATTATAATTGTTAGTCGACGAACATTCACAACTTTTAAGTGCATGCATCTAATAGTGTAATTATTAAGTCACGCATTTCAAATTTACCTAATTCTATGCCCGTACTGAAAAGTTAGTGTTAATCATTTCATTTATAAGTGCATATTATAAATGCACTTATAATATTATAAGTATAATATAATATATATATACTTATAATAATATATAATAATATATTATTATAATAATATAATATATCATATATTTATAATAATATATTATAATATATTATTATAATATATAATAATATATAATATATATACTTATAATAATATATAAGTATAATATAATATATATTATAAACTGGCCAAAACATCACTTCTATAGCTTTTTTTGTGATGCCCGCCTACTTAGACTTAAGTTTGAAGCTTGCTTTGTTTACTTGGCTGCTAATAAGATTGTTAATATTTTATTAGTCATTTGAACACATATTTATCTGTGTAGGTGCTCCAAGGACAGGGTTATCTACATTTTGGTCTCCCAGGTACCTCGCATGCTACCTTGTATGTAATAAATATCAGTGAACTATTGTCTGTTGCAATGAAAAACTTTTGGGTCAAAGGAAAGGAGGAAGACCAGCAAAATGCACATAGTATTGAGGGCTTTCATTCAGAAAGGCTGCTTTTAAAGGAGAAATGTGATTACAGAGATGCTGAGATTATCAGGCGCTCTAAGAAAGAATCCAGGTGGGAAATCAGACGGCAAACTGGAACATATTCCTGCCTTCGTAATGAGGGAGAAAGGAAATTAATGATGACTCTAAGGTGGCCAAGATCCTGAACTCATCTTTGATAGTCTGTCTTTTGCCAGAAAAAAGGGAAAAAAAGACAAGAGAAGAAATGTGGACAATTAGGAAGTAATTAAGATCTCACAGAAGCCGCTATGACAGAACGCAGTTAAGGGAATACTTAGCAATTGGGGGAAAACACAAATCAGCAGGTTGGACAGCGTGAATCCTAAGGTGTTCCAGGAGAGAGCTAATGCAGTTACCGAAGCACTTGCAATTATTTCTGAAAAGTCACAGCAGAACATACACTTACATTTTTTAAAACATCAAATGTCATATTGATCTTCCAGACAGAAGAGAAAAACACATGAAATAGGAGCTTTAAGACTTAAGAGGGGGGCAAAAAATACTTCCCACGGGTAGGCGACAGGCATTTTCAATATAGCATCCCATCTGATCACCCACTTATTCTTCCCATTTTCCAAACCAGGAAGCAAGTCTCAGTGTGGGTCAGCCAATTGTCCAAGGACAGCCACTAATGATCACCCAAGCTGGGATTGGACTCCAGTCTCTGCTTCCCACGGGCAGGACCCATGTCTTTTTTTTTTTTATTGCTCTTCTACAACAAGGATTAACACATTGGACACAACCCAGGAAAACAAAGGAATTATGAGGCTGCATCAGGCTGGGGTTATAAAAAAAAAAAGCACAGATCACAGCCTGCAAACATGATAGCTTTTCAATAGAATTACAAAGACAGTGGATGAAAAGATCACAAGATGACTTAATCTGGTCGACAATAACTCAAAAACATTTCTTGCAAAATTAATTCAAATGGGCTGGGAGATGCTGTGTAGCTGTAAGACTTGAAAATTAACCTGAAGGCAGTAAACAAAGAATAATGGTGGAGAAAAAAAAATTCAAATATAAGAGAAGGCACCAAGTCTGGCAGAGTTCAAAGGCCCTCCTTGTGTCATTTTATTAATCCTCTAGGCTAATTGGCGATGCAACAGGACTGGACTAAGGCACCAGGCAAGTGGAGTCTTAGTGAATGAAGCTGCATCTTGAGGTCTGAGGTCAACAGAAGTAATATACAGACAAAGACTAGCTTCCTTTCTCACCTTGAGCACATACTACAGGTAAAGAGGAGCTGTGTGCAGTGCAGAAAGGAAGAAGGGACAGGCTGAACAGGAGCCTGACTATGTGGGCAAACCAAATATCATCAACCTAGAACTTAGGACTCCTTTTGTCCTGTCTAACCTCAGCAGTCCCCATCCTGCCCTTTCTAATTGACCAAGCCAGAAGGCCCATCTTTAGGATCAATCCTTCCTCCTGCAGATTTCCCTAATCCCAAATCCTTACCTAGACTCCCCACTAAATTCTGCAATTCATTTTGATAATATTAGATGAAACTCCCTTCTATTGTGGTTTAGTTGATGTGACCAACATCCCCATGCAAAACGAGGTGCCACGTATGGTGTCAGATCCTAAGGACAGAGTGATAGACAAGGTGGAATCCTTGCTCTGCCCTCTAGAGCTCAGCTTGGAGGGAGATGCCTGGGGCAGAGTATACACAGTATATGCCCTTCACCTTGCTTGAATTTATGTTTGGAGGATGACCATCCTTCATAGATGCTTAGGTATATTGTCCAAGGGTCACAGAGATAGGAAATAGCAGAGCCGGTACCCAAGACTGACTCTGACATGGAAGCTCATGTTTTCTGCACTCAGCTACATGAGTTCACCAAAGCCTTCCACAACTGATGATGGTACAGCCAGTTCACAGCCATAGGCCAAGGAAACAATCTTCATGACTGAGCATCCTTTTCATGCCGGGCATGTTGTTTAACACATGATCTCATGCACCCCTTATAAGTTCCATTAATGAGCTGTCACTAACCCCATAGTGCACATGAGGAAAGGAAGGTTCAAGAAGGCAAAAGGTCACATACAGCTTATAGTAGAGAAAGACATTCAAGCTCAAGTCTACAGCCTTCAAGAAGCCTACCATGTAACAAGGATGTATATTAGTTTTCTATGCTACTATAACAAAATACCACAAACTTGGTGGCATGAGATAATGCATATTTATTACCTTACAGTTTTGGGAGTCAGAAGTCCAAAGTAGGTTTTATTGGGACAGAATCAAAGTGTCAGCAGAATTGCATTGCTTTTGGGGGCTTTGGGGAAACTCCATTTTCTTGCTTTTTCTTTCTTTCTTTTTTTAAAATGTGCTTTTATTGGTGTTCCTTGCTTTTTCGTGCTCCTAACATTGCATTCTTTAGCTCCTGGTTCTTCCCTCCATCATTAAAACATACAGAACAGCATCTTCAATTCTCTGTACCTCTGTCTTCATATCTCCTATTATGAATCCAATGCTACTGCCTGACTCTTAAAAGGACCTTTGTGGTGACATTGATCCCACCTGGATAATCCAGGCTAATCTTCCTATCCCAAGGTCCATAACTTAATCACATCTGCAAAGTCCCTTTTGCCATATTCCATGGAAGATTCGGAGGTTAGTGAATTAGGTCATGGGCATCTTTATTCAGCCTAACAAAGGATAGTAGAAGCATGCTTAACTATAGTAGAAGCCATAGTTTAATTAAAGAGCCCATTTTCTAAAGAAGACACTGAGGTCCACAGAGGTAAAGCGAGTGTCTAAGTGGCAAGGTGGGAATCTGAACCCAATCTGGTATAAATTCTAAGTCCATTTCCCCCTCACATGGCTTCTAGGAAAATGTCACAGACAGATGAACCATTTGACACTTTCAAAAGAATATGTGGCAAAATCACATGTATTAGGAACAATTTTGAGACGTTGGTGGTTCTCTGGCTTGATGGGAAACGGCTGAGGAGGACCTGCTACTTTGCATCTTTGGAAATGCCAAGAAACATATATTTGGGGGTTGGTTGAATGTAGATGAGTGAGACTAAAAGTAAAATTAGTCCTTTTCAACAGCCAGGCGCAGTGGGGAAAAGAGCCTGAGCTAAATGTGGGTTCAAGTTCCAAATCTTCTGACTCTAGCCATAACCAGGTTACGTCTCTTCTATAGGATCCGTTTCTACATTCTAAAAGAGGGCCTGCGATATCTTCTTGTGAAGAATAAATCAAATAACTTCTGTGTAGTGCACAGCATTGTCTCCAGCACACAGTAGGAAGCTCAAATAAATGCTTGGTATTTTAATTTTCTCTCCTTTGTCCTGAATAATGATTTAAAAAAGAAGACAAAGACATCTGGGCTTTGTTGGATGTGGTGGCACATGCCTGTAATCCTAGTGCTTGTGAGGCTGATACAGGAGGATCGCAGGTTCAAAGCCAGCCTCTGCAACTTAGCAAACCCTCAGCAACTTGGCAAATCCCTGTTTCAAAATAAAAAATAAAAAGGCTAGGGGTGTAGCTAGGAAGAAGAATGCCCCTGGGTTCAATCTCCAGTACCAAAAGAGAATGAGTGAAAGGATGAAGAAAGAAAGAGAAAGAGAGAGGGAGAGACCTGATAGCTATGCAAGTAGTCTTTCAGAAACCAACTGCTTCCTCCTTTTGCCTGTGTTGAAGGCTTAGTTGAAGGATTAGAGACACAAGGCAGACAACGGAGGGAAAGCAGTCAGAGGAAGGGAAAACACAGCCATCCATGAGATGGAGAATAAATGTTATGCATTATTCAGGGGGTTCAGGAGTGGGCCTCTGCTAGGAATGGGCGAGGGAGCAGGGAGGTCTCCTGAACTCCTCAGGACTTGGCTGATATCCGAGCAAGGCCAGATACCATAGCCCCTATTAGTCAGCTGTTTGCCGGCCCTTGACAATCCACTGGGAACTTTTCAGGAAACCCAGGGCTCAGAACAGGGCAGGAGGTTAATCAAGCCACCTCCCCCTTCTGGGAAAGTGTTTTCTAAAACCCTATTTTGGAAGCCATGTGAGCACTCAACTGTAAGAAACCAGGCACAGAAGGCACCTGGGGCAGGACCTGCCTCACCTGTAAACAGAATCGCTAATGGCTTTGCAGAGGGTGGTTTGAAGGGTGATGGACAGTGTCCTAGACCCACAAAATCCCCATCCCTTTGTCACCACATCTGAAATTCTACATCAACTCTCTGAGTATAAACTGGAATAGCCTTTTAGGAGGGCAGTTCAGCAATATCTATGCAAATTGAAAATGTCCGTGTTCTTTGACCTAGTAATACTACCTCTGGGTATCTAACCCACAGAAATATACATGACAGAAAGCTATACTCACACACACACACACACACACACACACACACACACACATACACACACACACACACACACACACCACATAGCATGCTTTTAACAATGAAAGATTGGAAACAACATAAATGTCCATCAATAGGAACATATCAATAGGACACAGATAATAGTAATCAATACAACAGAATGAGGTCATTAAACATAATGAGATAGATCCAAATGTTCTGATATTAAAAGATTTCCAATCGTTTTTAAATGAAAAATAGACACATACAAGTTTCAGAATAAAAGATCCATGATCCTGTATATGAGGGGAAAGTCAGATGCATATTTGTGTTGACATACACATGTGGACAGACATAAGTGGGAAGAAGACAACAAAGAGTTAACAGTGACAACCTCACTAGGGAAGATGGGAAGCACTGGCAGAAGACTGTCACTTTTTACTCCATATGATCTTATTTTGTTTATATTTTTACATAAATAATGGCTTTACACAGTATTTCTATAATTTAGGAAAGTATAAATTAAATGATAAAACCCCTTTCCACATATGAGAGCAGGCAGTTTGGCCGGTGGGTTCCCATCCTTCCATTCCCAGATAGGGAGGAGACACAGGCGAGAGGGATCTGTCCGTGGTCACACAGCAGGTTCAGAAAGCAGAGTCAGGGCTCCAGGCACCCAGTCCAGAGCTGCTTCCACCATCTTCAAGGTCTAGATCTTTGGACATCTTTGCTACTAAGAAAAATTTCCACTGAATAGTGGGGGAACTTAAAGATTATCAGACACTTCCAGGGGATGGTATGCTGGAGAGATGAGTCAGGATGCTGGAGAAATTAAGTATTACCAGACAGTCCATGGGGGTGGAGTACTATAGTGTCAGGATCAGTATGTTAGGGAACCTAAACATTATCAGATGCTCTTTGGAGGTGGTTTGCTGTAGTGCAAGGGTCAGAATGCGGCTGCCTTTGCCTCCAGCTGGCCTGTGGTCTCGGCTAAGTCACTTGTCCCCATTCCATCTTTGATTTCTTATTTGCAGTGTGGGAACACCACCACCTTTCTCATGGAGACATGATGAGCATCAAATATCAATTCCCTTTCCTCCAAGTAATCCTCATACTCTGCCCATTTTTCTGAAAAGGATGCCAGTCTTAGGCAATGTGGAGAGACAATGAAATTGTGTGTGGCTCAAAATGAAGGGTTCTAATTGCTGCCCTGTCTGTCACTCACCTGGTTACATTGAAGCCTTCTCCACACTTTCATCTCCTCCAATTCTCTGGATACCTTTAGGCTTTTCCTACTTAGAAGGAGGAATATTAAATAGGTCACTGGGCCAAAATGGTGTCATCAGGACCAGAGTCTCAACACGCTCCCCCATCACTGGGGTGTAAGTGAGAGGGTCAGGAGAGGAAGGGGAATGTGAGATGAGATACTCCTTGGGGAAATAAAAGGGACCCAGCTGTCTGCAGTGGGCAAGGAGAGTCACTACGCTGCCTCCCATTGACCAGGAGAGATCTGGCCCTGAAGTTCCTATAGAGTACGCACTTGACAAGGTGAGGTGATTGGCTGGCTCCAAAAATATCTCCCCAACCAGCCGGAGGATGCCTTAACCGCCTGGAATTCCACCATTAATCCTTCCAGTTAAGCCTTTCAAGGCCTCTGTTAGCATGTAAATGTTTCTCTAGGGAAGAATGATAAAATTTAATTCAAGTGAACAAACATTTACTGACAGCAGTTTCAAACCAAGCACTTGTGAGGCATAGCAGGGTATCCAAAGATGGATAAGATACTTTCCTGTCCTCCAGGAGCTTATAGCTCATTAGGGGCAGTAAGATGTGTGCCAAATAACTTAAAACAAGGGAGAAAATTCAAAAGCAAGATAAAATGAAAAGATAGCACCATGGCTGTTCTCTCCTCTGTATATTTTATCAAGAGCTGGATTATAGTACTATTACCTTAAGAGGCTTCCATTGAAATGGATGAAATTTGTGTACTTTCTTTGGAACATAGTAGATAGCCATGGATGTTTTCTGAGTGAACAGGAAGGAATGGCATGTTTTTTAAAGGTATTTTACAAAGACCCGTCTGACAGGTCTGCAGATGATGGATAAGAAAGGGCAAGGTCAAAGGACAGAAGGAAAGATGAGAAGCTAATGTGGACGGTTTTAGAGAGCAAGAAACCACAGAATCTGAGAGTATATGGCAGGAAAAGGCAGGCTCTGGAAAAGATGGAGTCATTCATATTTTTATTCAATAGTACTTAATATGCTGGAACATCAAAATATAATAGAAGGAGTCTACCCTCCTTGAGCTCAGAGTTGAGTGTGGGGGTCACTTGGTAATGTAACATCATAAAAATGTTTTTAGCTCAAAATTCATCATAAACACATTGGGAAAAAAAAGGGCACAAGACCTTTTGAAGAAACAGTGAAATTTGCTCTAATCAGGGGTGTGACCATTGGGAACATCTTCTCTGAGGGAGTGATATTTGATCTGAACCTACAGGGTAAGTAAGAATGAAATGGGCTGGAGGTATAGTTCAGTGGTAGAGTGTGTGTTTAGCATGCACATGGCTCTGGGTTCAATTCCCAGCAGTAAAACAAAACCAAACAACAACAAGCAAAGTAGGTAAATGAGATACCACTTCATCCATGAAGATGACCATAATCAAAAAGACAGTAACCAGTGTTGGTGAGGGTGTAGAGAAATGGGAACTCTCTTGGTAGGAAGTTAAAATCGTGCCATTGCTTTGAAAGACCATTTGGTAGTTCCTCAAAATCTGGAACATGGAATTACCATAGTACCAAGAAATTCTAATTCTAGGTATACCCCCAAGGAAAATAAAAACACACGTCCATGCAAAACGTATACAAACACGTTCATAGAGGCATTATTCATATTAACCAAAAAGTGGATGGAAGTAATTCAACATCCATCAGCAGATGCATGGATAAATAATATGTGTGATAGCCATAAAATGGAAAATCATTCAGCAATAAAAAGGAATAAAGTACTATTGATGCTATAGCATGGATGAATTATAAAATGTTTTAAGTAAACGTTAAGCAGCAGATCACAAAACACCACATATTGTATGATTCCATTTTAGATGAAATGTCCACAATAGGCCAATCTATATAGACAGGAAGTCAATCGGTGATTGTGGGGGGGGAAGAGAACAGTTATGAGATTTCGTTTGAGGTGATGAAATGTTCTGGATTAGACAGTGGTGATAGTTGCACAATTTTATGGTTATACTAAAGCCCGCTGGATTGTACACTTTCATGAGTGAGTTTTATGGTAGGTGAACTGTATCTCAATAAAATATTTTTTAAAATTGCGAACCAGATGAAGAGGGCAAAAATGAAAGTCATATTCTAGTCAGAGGGAAGAGGACGTATAAGTGATCAGGAGAGCAGAGATGTGGTTAATAGGGAGAACTGAGGTCAAGGTCAAGGTCAAGGTGGATGGAGTATCAGGAACTTTGGAGCCGGTAGCACATAAGGCCAGACATGTAGGCAGGGAGAGATCATGTCTTTATCCTCAGAATAGTGGGATGCTGATGGGGAGCTGTATGTGGAGGAATGACATAATTATATTCTTTGCCTGTGTTGGGTGTCATGGAATGGAGAGAATTAAGGAGGGTCAACCATTTGGCATGGGTCCAAGCAAAAGAAGATGTCAGGTCAAAAAAAGGATAACAGGGGTGGGGGGTGGAGAAAATAGACTATGACTGAGGTTGGGGGAGGGGAAGACTAGGAGGACTCTGAGTTCACTCACCTGGAGGAACCGTGGGTTTGGGAAAACACAGCAAGTCTGATGTGCAGAGACATTTACTTACCATCTACTATGTGCCAGGGAACTGAACGAGGCATTTTATATCCATATTTCTTTTAATGCTCACACAAAAACACTGAGACCATTTTTATCATCCCCACTGTTTAGAGAGAGAAACTGAGGCTCAGAGGAGCTAAAGAACTTGCCCAAATGCCCAGAGATGGTAAGTGGCCACAGGATTTAAGTCCAGGCTTGCCGACACCAACATTCTCTGCGTCTTTCCTCTACTCTATAATACTTCTAGGCAAGGGAGGGCAAATGACTTTCAACACAACACCCGACTCCAATCTATTAGTAGTGTCTGCCTGGAGCACTCAGTTGAGACAAATTCTGAGCCCAAGTCCAGGCCCAGCAGGAAAAATAGACTGTGATTGATCAGGAATTCATGGCGTGGGCTCAGAGAGAGGCAGCAATACACCACGTTGGCCATCCCTGCCTGGGAGCTCAAAGGAGGGAGATGCAACATCTGGCTGAAGGGACTGCAGATGGCCACCTGTGACCCATCCACACGCACAACAACAGATGAATCTCAACAATGCTACACTGAGCAGAGATGTCAGAAACAAAGGCGTGCCCACTATACCGAGGGCCGGGCAACTCTGTCTGCAAAGGGCCCGTGAGTGACTGTGTTGGGCTTTGTGGACAATCTGAAAGCAGCCCCGGACAATATGTAAACAAATGAGCATGGCCGTGTTCCAACAAGTCTATTTACAAACACTGAGACTGGAAATTTCCTATAATTTTTATTTGTCATGAAATCTCTTTCTTCTTTGGATCTTCTCCCTATCTAAAAAAATGAACAAACCATTCTACCTATACATTGCAAGAAAGAGGAAACAGGCTGTATTTGCCCAGCAAGCTATGGCTTTCTGATAGCTATGCAATATATCCATTTATAAGGAGGTCAAGAATAGAGAAAATTAAACCGAGTGTGGTGCCTGTAATCCTAGTACTTGGGAGGCTGAGACAGGAAGATTGCAGGTTTGAGGTCAGTCTTAGCAACTTAGTGAGACCCTCAGCCACTTAGCAAGACCCTGTTTCAGAATAAAAAATAAAAATAGGCCTGGGGTCTAGCTCAGAAGTAGAATGCACCTGGGTTCAATTCCTAGTACCAAAAAAGAAAGAAAAGAAGGAAGAAGGAAGGAAGGAAAGGGAGGAAGGGAGGGAGGAAGGGAGGGAGGGAGGGAGGGAGGGAGGGAGGGAGGGAGGAAGGAAGGAAGGAAGGAAGGAAGGAAGGAAGGAAGAAAGGAAAGAAGGAAGGAAGGAAGGAAAGGGAGGGGGAGGAAGGAAGAGAGGGAAAGGAAGTATGAGTGGATGTGCACTGGCTAGAAGGGGTTACCAGGGCGCTTTGGGGTGATCTTAATGCTTTGGATTACGTGAATATATACATTTGTCAAGACTCACTGAAATGTGCACTTAATAGCTGTGCATTTCACTGTATGCAGCTTTAACCTCAATTTTGAAGTGTGGTTTTGAACTGAAACCCTGCTGGAGCAGGAGGATGGCTGCCTGGAGGAGGTGTCACTTGAAGGAGCCTTGAAAAATGACTTCAGCCTGTGATCTGGGGAAGGAAACATTGAAGGGGGATAGGGGGTAAAATTCAATCAGAGCTCGAACACGAACAAAAAGTGAGAAGAAAATTCTATTTCACAAGAAGCAGTGGAAGTATACCCTCATCCACATGTCGTATTCTCCTAAAGCTCTGGCTCAGAAATAATTGCCTTGCACAATAATTGGGAGCTGCAGTCTGGGAGCTGGTACAAGTGGAGCCGGGTGCAATTTGGGGAGATTTGTTACGCTCAGCTCCCTTCTATCAATTCCAGAGGCTCAGATGTTCCTGACCTGTTGCTTGGCATATTGTGAAAACGGTTTTTATTTACTGCACTTCCATTAAAAGATGAAATCCACGAACAGGGGCTCACAGGCCAGAAAATCACCGTTTACGTCTCCACTTATCTCTCCAGAGCGGCCAAGAACTCGTCTCCGCGGCGGCGCCTGGGATCTGGCTTCAGCCGCCAGCCTCAGTGCTGCCTGGGATATCCAAGGAGCAGCAGAAATCTGGGTGATGGGATTGGGGTGCGGGGCAGGGCTGGCTGGTGGAAGGGTAGACCTGGGAAGATGCGCAGACGGCGTGGCCGCATGGGATTTCGCTGGGTGGGGAGAGAAGGGATGGATGCACAGCTAGCTTTTATGCAGAACAAAGGTGCCCAGGGAAGTCTGGTAGATTAGAGGAAGTGCTGGAATGGTCTAATGATTCAAAGACAAAAGTAAAATCCAAGACAATCTTCACCTGGGTGAATCCCTGGTCCATTTGCAATACGTCTGAGCCTAACCAAGTCAGGCACTCTCTGCTCAAATGTTAGTTTTGCTGCCAGATAAATGGCTTCAGATGAGATACTAGTTCCTCCCTGCCTCTGAACCTGTTCTCTCCCTTCTGTGAAGGGCAGTTAAACTAAGCCATCTATTTCAGCTCGGACATTCTTTTAATCCAGACTTAGCTCTCCTGCTAACTTGGTGGGTAACTTTGAATGAGTCATTTCCTCCGGGTCACGGTCTCCATCCTATACACTGAGAATTGAATGTGACAGTTTCCAAAGGCCCTCCCAGATGTGGGCTTCTTTGCTCTCACCCACTCGGAAGACCCAGAGCATTTATCTCATTGCTTTTGTCAGGCTGCACCTTGGGGTTATGGTTGAGTAGACATCTTTCTTCCAATCTCAACTTCAATTCTTAGCAAAGAGGATGGATGGGCAGATGGATGATGGATGAAGGGGTGGGGGAGGGTGGGGAGATGGCAGATGGATTCTTCAGTGGTAGGATGATTAGATGGATAAATGGATGAAAGGGAATTGGGAATATTGGAGAATAGAGAAATGGGAGGGTGGACATTCACAGCAATACCTCAATGACCTCTTGCCTGCCCACCATTCAGTCCCACTATGCTGAGCATCCATTATGATAAGCTCTACTATATATATATATATATATATATATATATATATATATATAATCAATAGATTTTTTTCATTTAATGATATTATTTTTATTTTTATATACTTTTTTTAGCCTGTCTTTTCTTTTTTTTTACTTTTTATGTTCATTTATTGTTGCATTGTAAATTATAATTATACATTTTGATATATGTCAGGGTATGAACATCATACATGCACACATTGCACATTTAGCCCTCCCTCCAATCCCACCCTATTCCCTCCCCCTTCCCTCCCTTTCATGCTCCTTTTTGAGAGTTGATTGATTAGGTTTCCACTCTTGATTTTATTTTGTTGCTGTTGTTTGCTTTTTATACTTCTATTGGTGCACTATTGACTCACAGCACAATGTAGTTCAGAGTGATAGGGACATACATCCACACAAGCACTTAGTGAGCTTCCCCCGGCTCCCTCCCCACTCTCTTCCCTTCCCCATACATGATATTAAGATTGGCATTGATAATATATTTTTCTAGAAATTTTAAAGCTTTCTGGAGACATCACTTCGGGAAATAGACCACAGCATTCCTTTTATTTTTTACTTATTTAATTTTTGGAGGGATGGTACTGAGGATTAAACCCAGGAGCATTCTACGTCTGGGCTATACCCCCAGCCATATTTTGTTTTTATTTTAAAACAGGGTCTCACTAAGTTGCTGAGTACTTCGCTAAATTGCTAAGGCTGGCCTTGAACTGTGGTCCTCCTGTCTCAGCCTCCCAAGTTCTGGGGTTACAGGTGTGTGCCGCCATGCCTGGCTAGAATATTCCTTTTATTTCAGAGTAAATGCATGGAATTACAAGCACACATCGTGTCTATTAATATGCTAGCTGTGAAAGGAACATAAGGGAATATATGACCCCCCCTTTACCTGTTGGGAAGTATAAGTCGGATTCAGGAAACCATGTAATGTGAAAAATAAAAGAATTAACTTAAAAGAAGATATTTCTAGTGTATATGGTCCAGACAATGAAAACTGAATCAAGGAGTTCCAAGTAGAAAAATGCATGAGTAGGGCGTGGTGGCGCACGCTTGTAATCCCAGTCCTTGGGAGGCTGAGATGGGAAGATCTGGGTTTGTGCTCAGCCTCAGCTACTTAGCGAGGCCCTCCGCAACTTAGTTAGAACCTGTTTCAAAATAAAGAATAAAAAATAGGGCTGGGGTGGAGCTCAGAGGTAGAATGCCCCTGAGTTCCATCCCCAGTACAGCAGGAAAAAAAAAAAAAGAAAAGAAAAAGAAAAATGTGTGAATGGGCGAGTGTCATGGGAAAGGGGAGAGTGGATGGGAACAATTCACCAGAAAAGTTTTGGACGCTGGAAGGGGTCCATCCAGCAGGGGATGAACATGGAAGTCAGTGGGCAGGTGGTGCAAGGGTAGGAGGACAAGGGCTGTGGAAGATCGCTTGATAAAGACCAAGGAGTGTCATGGTTGGTTGTGAGCTGTTCAGCTCAACCAAGCTTGCATAGATCTGTAGCCTTCCACCTGCCCTAAGAAAGACAGGGGGAAAGGTAAGGAGGAAAATTAAAGACATGGTGATGAGGGAGAGAAAGAAGGAAGAAATAGAGACAAATGAACAGACAGAGACCAATGTAGGGAATTCTCTGCACCCAGGAATTCGAATTCCTGATCCAAAAAAACATGGCACCATGGCCAAATTCCCTGTGGCAGCAGACAATGCCCAGGCAGCTGTGCAGCTATTCCTGGCTGGGGGGCTGTGGAAGTTGATAATGGATGGAGAGGGCAAGGTTCCTTGACCAGAGCACTTGGGGCTGGGGCAAATTGGGGCACCTGGAACCCTGTCTCCTTCTCCACTGCCAGCTCCAAGTTGCTAAGGTTACCTTCTCAATTGGCTAATTAGAGAAACTGTCACTCCTTGACAAAGATCAGGAGGGAAGGAGAAAAAAAAATGAAAGCAGGCATTTCATACTCTTAGGCAAGATGAAAATAATAAAGCCAGTCCCACCATCCTAGAAACTCTGCCTGCAGTCAAACAAGACTGTATTTACCAGGACCACCCTCTGTGACCAGCATGGAGAGTGCTGGAAGCCACCAGTCACTCTCAGTTAACAGGGAGCTGCCCACGGCCTCCAGGAGTTTGAGTGGGGTGTAAGATGCGTGAGTCAGGAAGAAGAGGATGTACATGCGTTCTGCTGCCCTGGTCTGGCAAAGCCCGGTGACCCCATAATATGGTGCCCTTCTTAATCAGCACGGAATGAACTCAGCTGATACATTCCTTTGCCACCATGGTAGGAGGCCACACTCCAGAGACCAGGATGGACTATTTGTTGCACTGTGAGGGGAGAGAGCTGAGAAAGAGATGGGAGGTGGGGTGGAGCAGGAAGGACAGCAGGCAGACAGTGCTGATCCCAGATGAATGTCTCCCTCTCAGACAGCAAAGTGCAAGGCACTTCAGCACGCCAGCTCTCAATTCCTCAGCCACCTTGGGCACCACTGAACCATCCTGGCATGGAAACCCACATGCGCTGCAGCATCCTCCATTGCTAAGCTCCCCCTTATTTTCCTCTTCCTGCATCTGCATTTTTGCCCAGTCAAAACTACTTCCTCCCTTGGAGAAAGGGGAACGACACTTTGGGCTATGTGCAAGACAGTCCTTTTACACTAATCCCATGGCTCACCGGGAGAAGCAGAGAAGCACTGTTCTAGGAGTAACAAAGCCCAGGCTTCAATCCTAGCCCTGTCAATGACTCACTATGTGACTCTGGGCAGACCACTTGACCTTCCTGGGCCTCGTAATCTATACCCTGTTAACCTCTTGGGGTAGGGTATGGATTGAATAGGAAGGCTATAAAAGGTTCTTGCCCAAGAAAATGAGGAACTTAGGGACTTAGATTTATGTCCTCTTCAGCAACCCATTCCTAGCCTCTGGCAGAGGACATAGTATCCAGAAGGCACTCACTAAATGCTCACTGAACTGAACCACTACCTCAAGGACTGTATTATACTCTATTTCTTCATTCCACAAACATCTAATTTTTTTCACATAATAACATGAGCTGGAGTGGTGGTACATGCCTGTAATCCCAGCACTTGGGAGGCTGAGACAGGAGGATAGCAGGTTCAAGGACAGCTTCAGCAATTTAGTGAGGCCCTCTGCAACTTAGTGTGACCCTGTTTCAAAATAAATAATAAAATAGGGCTAGGGGTATAGCTCAAAGGCAGAATGCTTCTGGGTTCTATCCCCAGTACCACAAACAAACAACAACACTGAGTTGGATAGTAGAAAAAATAAACATCAAATAGGAATAAATATATAATTAAAATATCTGATTAAATACTACCAATATCATAAGCTTATATATAAAATAGGGAGATTAGCTCTAACCTGAGAAGTCATCAGGGAAGGCTTCTCTGAGAGAGTGACATTAACTTAAAATCTGAAAAATTAGCAGGAGTCATCCAGGCAGAAAGGGAGCAGAGGCAAGACCTTTCCAGGCAACAGAAACAGCTTGTGCAAAGGCCCAGTGGCAGAAGCAAACTTGTTACACTAAAGGAATCAAAGGCAGACCAGCAGAGAACAGCAGGAAAAACGGTAGGATTTGAGGCCAGAGACATAAGCAGAGCTTGAACAGGCTGACACGCTTTCTAGTATCAACTTCCTAAGGCAAAGATTTTTCTTTCTGCAGGAGATACTGAGCCCTGACTTTTGAGCATAGGTGGAGGCAAGCAGAGGAGACCACAAAAAGGTCATCATCCCCCCAAGGCAAATCAAAAGTTGTGTAACTATTTCTTTTCTTTTTTTTTTTTTTTTGGTACTTGGAATTGAACCCAGGGGCATTCTACCTCTGAGCTAGACCCCCATTCTTTTCTATTTCTTATTTTGAAACAGGGTCTTGCTAAGTTGTTAAGGGTCTCCCTAAGTTGCTGAGACCAGCCTCAAACCTGCAATCCTCTTGTCTCAGCCTCCCAAGTACTGGGATTATAGGCACGTGCCACCACTCCTAGCATGTGTAACTACTTCTGTGAACCACTTGGTCCTTTGCACCAGGCCTTACAGAGCCCTTGAATTAGATGCCTTGTTTTGCAGTAAAAGCGAATGTAGCAGGCCTCATGGGACCCAGTGGCATCTAACTGCACTTCATGGAATCAAGTATCACTTAAGAGGAGAAAAGAAGATATGTAGGGAAGGGCTTTGCCCCACCCCTAGCCAGAGAAGTTCTGGTTTCCTCTAGATTTTTATAACAGGATCTCAAATTTTTCCCATACATTCTCTTTGCTTAATTGTTGCTTGCATCCCAACTGGCAAATCCTAGACTGTAACGTGGCTTGCTCAGGGCACTCAGAGAGCAGAAAGCTTGGCCAAGATAGCAATCGAAGTTCTTCCACCGAAGCCCATGCTTGCCTGGGCTGGTGACTATCTGCAGCTCCATGTTAACTGAGTCCTTAATCCCTAGAATTATGCCTTGTCTCCCAAGCCTTTCCCAAAGTCTCATGGGAACTAAAAAATCTCTTTGCCTACCTTCATCTCTACAGCCTCCAACAGAGTTCACTGGCTATCCTGCCCTAAGGGATGTTCCTCATAAATCTGACATCAGTTACCCCTCATTGGCCATAAAATAATGTATTGAATGTGCAGAGAAACAACTGTAGATATTATGCCAGGAGCTGGAACTCAAGCCAAACAATTACAAGATAAATTCTTAACTGTATCCTACCGTGTTCCTCTGACGGCATGTGTGTGCCTCTCTCTCCACCCAGGCGAGGATGAAAGGAATCTTTTGCAATTTTCCCTGCTTCAGAAAGCACCTGTGAATCTCCTGTTTCGACATCACTCTTCCCTTTGTTCACAATCTAAAAGCAATTTAATTTCCTATATGAAAAAAGCAGCCAAGGAGGCTGACTATAGGGGGGGAAGAGGCTTTGGGTTTTTTTTTTCTTCTTCTTCTTTAAGCTTGTTCATTGACTACAAAGCTGTTTCCAACAGTAGCAGAAGTCACTCCCAAGGCACTTGAAGGAGATGGGAACACACGAGCCTAATTGCATTACACTGCAGCTTGACCAAGCGATCACTAACTTTATTACCTAGAAAGAAAATAAAAATGACAGAGACAAATTTAACCCCTCCCTTCCCTTGCTGTCCTGCAGAACTCAGGCCACCAGTTGGAGAGCAAAGGAAATTGAGGGGAATGCCCACCGGTTATTAAGGAGAGTATTTCTGTGTCCTGAAACCCCCTTAAGGGAGTGGAAGAGAGGTACTTCTCCTCCCTAATTCCTTCCATCCACCAGTCTTCCTGGTGACCTACCCTGACTTGCCTCTCTAGGCAAGGAGGAGTATATGAAACATGAGGATCTGTCCATTCATTCCTTCATATCCATTCATTCATTCATTCATTCATTCATTCATTCTCATTCTCATTCTCTCTCTCTTTCCTGAGTACTCATTGTGAACCAAACTCTGTGAGAAGCACTGGGCACGCCATGATGAATGAATCAGACACAGTCTCTGTCCTCTAAGAACATGGTCTGTGGTGGCCTAGGGACAGGAAACATGTACGAACAGATGCTGAGATACCACCTAGATAGCTGAATGACAACATAAGAGCGGGTCGGTGTGAGAAAGACCGTGGAGCAAGCAGAAGAATGGGGACCCTGATTAAGATTGAAAGGAGGATTGCTACAGGTTCAAAACCAGCCTCAGCAATTCAGCAAGGCTCTCAGGAACCTAGAGAAACCCTGTTTCAAAACAAACAAAAAAACTTTAAAAGGAGGGGCTGGGGGTGTGCTTGGAGATAGAATGCCCCTGAGTTCAATCCCCAGTACTACAAAATAAAAAAAGAAAAAAGATTGAAAGGTCAGGGAGGGCCTCTGGCAAGCAAGAAAATAATAATATAGGTAAGGTGGCGGTAGACAAGGCCTGAATGGCAGACTCCCAACTCTAGCTGTCACCTAAGTCACCAGGAAAGGTCGCGTGCGCGCACACACACACACACACACACACACACACACACACAGTGTGTTCAGTGTGTTTGGGCCCGACCCTCAGTTATTTTGATTTGATTGCCCCAGATCCTATTTTTTTAAATAGATTTTATTCGTATTTTTTAGAGTAGTTTTAGGTTTACAGGAAATTGATGGGAAAGTACAGAGAGTTCCCACCTTCCACCATTCCCCACCACAAACAGTTTCCTCATGATTTACAGTATTAGCGTGGTGCATTTGCTACAACTGATGAGCCAATATTAATACATTATTAACTAAAGTGCATAATTTACATTTGGGTTCAATCTATATGATATATATATATATATATGTATATATATATATATTCTATGGGTTTATGATAAATGTGTAAAAACATGTGTCCATTATCACTATATCATATAGAACAGTTTCCTGGCCCTTTAAAGTCCTAAAGGGTGTGGTGACACACACCTGTAATCTCAGTACCTGGGAGGCTGAGACAGGAGGATCACAAGTTCAAGGCCAACCTCAGCAATTTTGCAAAGTCGTCAGCAGCTCAGTGAGACCCTGTTTCAAAATAAAAAAAATAAATGAGGGCCAGGTGTGTAGCTCAGAGGTAGAATGCCACTAGGTCCAATCCCCAGTACAACAATAAAAGTCCTCTTTGCTCTGCATGGTCATCCTTCCTTTCCCCTCCCCCTAAGCCCCTGACATTAACTGCTTCTTTTCCTTACTCCACACCATTGCCTTTTCTAGAATGTCCTATAGTTGAAATTGCAGCATACAGCTTTTTCAGATTGGGTCCTCTCACTTGGCAATATGTTTTCAAGGTTCTTCGGTGTCTTTTTTTGTAGCTTGATAGCTCGTATACTTTTATTACTGAAAAATATTCCATTGTCTGGAGGTACCACAATGTGTTTATCCACGAACCTATTGACAGACGTCTTGTTTCCTTCTAGGCTTTGACAATTATAAATAAAGCTGCTATAAACATTCATGTGCAGGCTGCTGTGTGGACATAAGTTTTCAACTCATTTGGGTAAATACCAAAGAGTGCGTGAGATTGCCAGATCGTATTGTAAGAGTATGCTTAGTTTTATAAGAAACTGCCAAACTATCTAACCCGAGCTATACTGATTTAACTGGCCTAGGGGAGATCACAGGCCGTGGCATTTTTAAAAGCCTCCCAGGTATTCTAATGTACAGCTAAGGCTGAATACCTTGTAGGCCTTGGTTAGGGACTGTGAGTTTCATTATAAGACAATGGGACATCATCACGAATTTAAACAGAGGCACAATGGTGCCCATGTTTAAAGAGATCCTGGAAGCTTGTGAGAATGGACTGGGAAGGGCTGGATGGCAAGTAAGAGCAAGGGAGAATCCTGAGTTAAAGGTTAGAGATGACAGCGACCTATACCAGGGTAGAGAGGGAAAGAAATAGAAGGAATCCGAAGATATGTGGGGAGGAAAAAAATCAATAAGCTTTGTTTATAGGTTAAATGTAGAAACAAAGTAGAAACAAAGGAAGAAAATTCAAGGATTACAAGAGATACTTCCAACTCTGCTCTGGAAGCAAATTGAAGTTTGCTCTGAAGACAGGCTCAGGAGGTTAGCAGCCTGCTGTCTTGACTGTCTTCTCCTTTGCCTACTCTTCCCCCTTCTTTGTCTTGTGCTTTTGTTGGCTTGTTTTGTTTTTAAATAAGAGCCCATCTTCATTCGATACCAACTGCTATTTTAAAGGACTACTAGACCTTTATATCCTAATTGGGCATATACCCTTACAGTCAAACTCAATCTCTTCTGACCACATCAAAGGGATATATGATATTGGGGGGACATGCTAGCTTGGTTCAAATGCCTTCATTCATCTCTAAACACTAAGGATTGAAATTGTAGAAGGCATGCTCTCTTAAGAAGGTTTACCATTCTTGCAGCAGATGTTTCAATGCCCTGAGGGGGGAAAAAGTTTTAAAAAAGAGCTGGTGATGAATAGGGCAAGAGCAGCGAGGAGGTTAAAAAAGAAGAGCCCACTGGAGGAGGTTAAGAAAGAAGAGCCCACTGGAGTCAGAGAAAAAGAGCTCTGAATGTTTACAACACAGGAACAAGACGCCCAGGTCCTCTCTACCAGAACCTCAAAAACCCATTCTACACCTAAAGTCAAGGTCATGGTCAGATTTGTAAAAGATGGACCACGTGGTCACTGAGGTCTTTTAGAATTACTCAGGACAACTGAAAACCCATTTGACAACAGAGGTGGCCAAGAATGTAGCCTTGTCTGGAGTCTGGAGGCCCTGATATCAGAAGAGAACTAGAACTGCATCCTGCAGGGCCCTGCCCACCTCAGCCAAGAGTCTAGGCCTCTTCTCTCCTTTTCTGCAAATACCACACTGGGAAGAGTAGAGGTGTGTGTGTGTGTATGGCGGGGGGGGGGTCATCTCTGAGCTTGCAGAGGACCTGCCAGTCAATGAGAGGCTGGGGTTGGTTTCTCAGATCGGGGTGAGGTAGGATAGAAGAAATAAAAGAAATAGGTAGAAAGGAGACATAAAGGAAAGATGAGGGAAGTCTGACTTTAATATGAAAGCCTTATGCTACAGTTCCTCACTCCCAAAGCCAGGCCTGTCACTCCCAAGTTTCTCGGAAATGTACATGTTTTTATTCATTCACTTGTGAGAAATACCTTGAAAACTAGAGAGATATGTATTAATCGGACAACAGAGACCACACGAAGGATCCAGAAGGTGATTGGACCCCCATACAGGAAACTCATTCACTTAATAGTAATTACTTTGAGACTAGTTAATTATCCCACCTATGAAGAGTTTAAGCAGAAGAGATATCCATCGAAAATACAATGGAGGCCACATTAAGGATGGGACAATGATTCCATCATCAGACAGATGCCATCCTCATCCCTTCCCATGCCCACCCCTCACCAAGCTTCCCTTAAAAGAAAAGCCCTGACAGGTGTGGTGGTGCACGCTTGTAATCCCAGTACTTGGGAGGCTGAGACAGGAGGATCGGGGTTCGCGGCCAGCCTCAGCTACTTAGTGAGGCCCTCCGCAACTTAGTGAGACCCTGTTTCAAAATAAAGAATAAAAAATAGGGCTGGGGGTGGAGCTCAGAGGTAGAATGACCCTGGGCGTGGTGGCGCAAGCTTGTAATCCCAGTACTTTGGGAGGCGGAGACCGGAGGATCCAGGTTCACGGCCAGCCTCAGCTCTCTCTCTCTCTCAGATCGGAAGAGC
>PVJS01014290.1:0-40610 GCA_004027185.1 Glis glis
TCTCTTTAGGCTCTTGATGGTTTCCTTTGATGAGCAGAAGCTTTGTAGTTTAATGCTATCCCACTTATTAATTCTTGTTTTAATTTCCTGTGCTTTGGAGGTCTTGTTGAGGAAGTTTCTACCTGTGCCTATATGTTGGAGTGTTGAACCTATGCCTTCTTCTAATAATTTCACAGACTCTGGTCTAACTTCCAGGTCTCAACATCATTAGCAATCAGGGAGATGCAAATCAAAACTACTCTAAGATTTCATCTAAGCCCGATTAGAATGGCAATCATTAAGAAGTCAAACAACAAATGTTGGCGAGGATGTGGGGAAATCGGGACTCTTCTACACTGTTGGTGGGATTGCAAACTAGTTCAACCACTATGGAGATAAGTGTGGAGATTCCTCAGAAAACTGGGAATGGACCCACCATATGACCCGGCTATACCACTACTGGGTATCAAACCAAAGGGATTTAAACCAGAAAACTACAGTAATATATGCATACCCATGTTCATAGCAGCACAATTCACAGTGGCCAAATCATGGAACCAACCTAGGTGTCCATCAACAGATGAGTGGATTACAAATTTGTCGGAAATACACACAATGGAATCCTACTCAGCAATAAAGAAGAACAAAATAAAATCATTTGCAAGAAAGTGGAAGGATCTGGAGAACATTATGTTAAGCGAGATCAGCCAATCACAAAAAAAGAAGGGACATATGTTTTCATTAATATGTACAACCTAAGGAGTAGTAGGGTCACACAAGGGACTCCGGTTGATAATGGAGAACCCTCAGCAGAACAAGGGAAGTGGTACAAGGAAAGGGGGAGGGCGAATAAGAAGTGAATTAATGGAATTACTATCATAAACAATATGTACATGTGAAAATATACCAACATCATTCTTGGTACTTCATATGGGTGGGGGGAGGCAGGGAGGGACACTGTGAATGTATATTAACATCAATAGATATTCATTGCGATGTAAGACTCCAATGCACCAATAAAAGCACGTTAAAAAAAAAACAAAAAAAACCAAAGAGACTAATATTTATATTGGTAACTTCTTATGGAGGTTACAGATGATATATAGGTTTCCTGGAGCAATATGTGGCATGCAGTAGGTCTGAGTTGATAATAAAGTCATCAACTCCTGAGTGAAAGCAGGGCTAGCACACGGGAGTTCATAATTCAAGTACTAAGACTGTTTCACTATGAATTTTTGAAGGTATCTCTTTCTCAAACTAATTTCTTCCCATATGATACCCATTGGTATAAACTTAGACAAATATGTCTAAATACAGATGTAATCACACAAAGAAAATTATAGATAATATCTGATAATATAGCAAAAGAGCTTATTTGAGGGTATTTTGAGAACTTCTTTAATATCTTTATACATGGTCTGCTTTTTAAAATCTCAAGTATCTCAGTGTCTCTCCAAGAGCATTATTCTATACAATTTAGCTGAGGTTCTTGTACCTATTAACATGTTCCAGTTGTACAGGTTGAGTGATAAACATGATTATCATTTTTTTTTATCTCAGGCCTTTGCTGGAGAGAGCACTAATATATGCGTTTCAGTTTCTAAATGTGAATTATTCTTTGCCGAGTCTGCCGTGGCTATAGTCCCACCGGCACTGATATGCCACACTTTAGTCATAGTGACAGTGAAAACTTAAAAAAAAAGAAAGAAAACTCCTTTCAACATAAAGAAAGTAGACCCGCATTATAATTTCAGTAAATTACTTACTTTGCCCCAACTTTCAAGCTTGAGTTTCCCACTTCAGGTTTTTCCTATATTCACATTACAATTCATCACCAATTTTCCTGTCATATTCACTGTCATACAGAAAATAAAAATTGCTCCTTCTTTCTTAAGGCATTCAAATCTTTAGTGACATATTCTTGTGTGAATTACCCAGGCAGTAAGTTACCTAACACTTCTCTCTTTTGGTTGGATTCGGCTATTGAATGCTACTAAAAAAGAAAATATTTCCTTCCAAATATTTTAACGTTTTTTCTCTTAATTATTCTGTATTTCCTAGGTACAGTATTCCAAGCTTTGTCAATAAAACTAAATTTACACATCTTAATTGATTATATATTTATAAAAAATCTTAGGAATGTGGATTTTATAGAATGTAATTCTTTTAAATACTTAAAATACTTTTCCTGAAGCCTGCAATACTATTTTTAGAATTGGTATTTCTTTCAAATTTGTCAGCTATTAGAGTGTAGGACTTCTTAGTTTATTAGTAATACAAATGTTATGACTGAATTAGAAAAGCTTCCCTAATCACTGAAAGGTCTTGGAAAGCTCCAAAGTAATTATATCTTGTAATTATCAGAAAGTAAAGTTCCCCAATCATTTCAACAGTCAAGCATTTACTGGTTCTGAGCCTGCAGCTATGTGTGGATAAGATTAGTTTCTAATTATAGGGAGGGAAAATAATTAAGGTGAAATAAATTTTTCATTTTAACTTGCATATGATATTTGAAATAAGGATGTTTTCTGCCCTTATGAAAACATTTTCAGAAGACTTAAGGATAAAATGTGATTGCATTTTAAGAAGCAATGGTGGAAAAGGTAAAGGATTTTGTTTCAAATTTCTTACAAAATAAATAAGTTACACCCTAATGACTGGTTTAGTTTTATTATGCCACCTAGTTTATTGAGTTGATTGAATTAAGAAGATCCATATAGACTGACAAACACATGCTAGCATTGAATGAGTAAATAATTATTTTTATATTTTGAAGACTAACATATAGACTATTTGTTTTTGTTATAAATTACCACTTTTAAATTCCAATATTAGGAAAGCAATAATATAGATCATTTTTCCCAAAATGCATTCCACTGAACACAAGTCTTGCCAATAAAAAGAACTGCTAATTTTTTTTTTTTTTGCGCTACCGGGGATTGAACCCAGGGGTGTTCTACCTCCGCACCACACCCCCGGCCCTATTTTTTTTTTATCCTTTATCTTGAAACCGGGTCTCATGAAGTTGCGGAGGGCCTTACTAAGTAGAGAGAGAGAGAGAGAGAGACCAGGAGAGAAAGAGAGCGAGAGAGCTGAGGCTGACCGCGAACCTGGATCCTCCAGTCTCTGCCTCCCAAAGTACTGGGATTACAAGCATGCGCCACCACGCCCGGCTAGAACTGCTACATTTAATAAAAGGATCAGACATATTTTGAAAATCCTTGGTTAAATAAGATTACAATGTATATTAAGTGAAGGATTTGTTGCTTATTTCTATGCATTGTAATTCTTCATTTCTTGGTTACATGATGTAGAATTTCCCAAACATATTTATCCAGAGGTATAGAATTCTCTGGAATACATATTTTGGAATATACTAATCCAGATTCATCTACTTATGTGCTTTATTGTTCAAATAAGCTTACACTACCATGTACAAAATAATCTATGTGAAAGTATTTTCCTCAAGTTTACATCTACTCAATTTCTTTATGCTTTGTGATGGCATTTCAAAATTCTAGATTATGCTATTTATAGCAATATTCATCAACTGTGATATCTTTAAACAGCTTTTGTCAATCACCAAGTTTTAAATACATACATGTATATATACATACACATATATATGGCTATCACTGATTTTATGTAATAAAATTAATATTTTAATTCATAATAATATTTTAATTCATATTTCATAATAATATGAATATTTTAATTCAAAATAATTATGTCACCTAATTTGTAAACTTCAACATGTTCCTATTCCGGTAGATGATTATAAAAACCTGAGGTGTTGCTTGGATTCCACTATCATTTTCTTCTCTTAGATGTGTCTATCTACTAACGAGCCCTGCAAGTGTAAATCATTGAGAATGGTGGCCAGTATTTGAATGAATCAGTCAGATATTGGGGTGTGTTAAAATAATATTTGAAATCAGAAATTAGGGGTTTTTTACTGATTATTAGTTTGACAAAGCTGATGAAATTCATTCAAAAGCTGGAATTTTGAGTCTTTCATCTTGGCAGACTGAATTAGTATTTCCAAACTGTTTCTCCTGCCTTGACCTCTGGATAGTATTTCTTTATGATCTTCTACAGATGCACTGATTTTAAAATATACTTAATAATATTTCATCAGCTTCTTTCACCAATCAATCTGTAAAGACAATTTCCATGTGTGGAGAAAGAACAAAACTGTTGGCGATTTCTGCTTGGATTCCCATTCAATCTTCTGAAGATATGATGTTGTTGTCTTATTAACATTAAGAAATTTGATATTTCAGGCCTATGGGTTCAGGCAAATATGAATAATGAAAGTATCATTGAGATTTGCCACTCAAGAAACACTTAAAATCATGGGAATCAATTTAATGACACTACTCAAGTCATGAAGAGATCTTTTTATCTTATTCAATTTCAAATCTCCCATTGAACAGCTAACACAATTTAGTGGGAAATAATGTTTAGAGAAAGCACATCGATGATGGCCATTTTCTTTTCTTTGAGACTAAATCCAAGTATTACTGGAATTCAGATAAAGTTTTTTTTTCTCATATATATGTGACCTTCCTTAAGCACACGCGAGCTTAAAGATAATCAGGAATGATCTGAGTGAATTGTCTACTTAATTTCCTGCTGCATGTGTTATTAGTGTAAAATTCTTAGAGTTACCGAAAAATTGTGATTTATTTCTGTTTTTATTGTGAAGATTACCACAGTGTCGAAAGATAAACAGATCGATTTTTATTCTTTTCTTTTTTATGTGCTTTTATTGGTGCATTATAGTCTCATATCACAATGAAAATCAAGTCCACAGTAACATTCATGCACACAGCACTTGGTGCACCCCCCCGCCTCCCCTCCCCCAATACAGAGTACTAAGATTGACATTGGTATATTCTCATGTGTACACATGGTCGATGGCAGTAATTCCATTAATGAACCTCACTCTTCCCCCACCCCTTCCTTAATTAGTCCAACTCCCTGGCTCCACTGAGGTTTCTCCTCCATTATCTGGAGCCCCTCTGGTATTCTTATACTCTCTAGATTGCACATATTAACATATGTCCCTTCACTTTCTGTGATTGGCTAATCTCTCTTAACATAATATTCTCCAGGTCCTTCTATTTTCTTGCAAATGACATAATTTTGTTCTTCTTGATTACTGAGTAGAATTCCATTGTATGTATTTCCCATAATTTTGTAATCTATTCATCTATTGATGGACACCTAGGTTGGTTCCATAATTTGGCTATTTTGAATTGTGCTGCTATGAACATGGGTATGCATATATTACTGTAGTTCTCTGATTTCAGCTCATTTGGAAAGATACCCAGGAGTGGTATAGCCAGATCATACAGTGAATCCATTCCCAGCTTTCTGAGGAATCTCTACACTGATCTCCATAGTGGCTAAATTAGCTTGCAATCCCACCAACAGTGTAAAAGAGTTCCTATTTCCCCACATCCTTGCCAACATTTATTATTATTTGACTTTTTGATGATTGCCATTTTGATTGGGGTTTGACTGAATCTCAGAGTAGTTTTGATTTGCATCTCCCTGATTGATAATGATGTTGAACATCTTTTAATGTATCTATTGGCCATTTGTATCTTTTCTTTAGTGAAGTGTCTATTCAATTCACTTGCCCATTTCTTGATTGGGTTATTTCTGTTTTTAGTGTAAAGTCTTTTAAGTTCTTTGTTTATTCTAGATATTAGTCCTCTATCAGAGGGATAGCTGGCAAAGATCCTCTCCCATTCCATAGGTTTTCCCTTTAGACTCTTGATTGTTTCCTTTGATGTGAAGAAACTTTTTAGTTTAATGCCATCCCATTTATTAATTCTTGTTTTAATTTCCTGAGCTTTTGAGGTCTTATTGAGGAAGTATCTACCTTTGTTTATATGTTGGAGTGTTGTGCCTATGCCCTCCTCTAGTAGCTTCACAGTCTCTGATCTAACTTCCAGGTCTTTGATCCATCTGTAGTTGACTTCTGTGCAGGGTGAGAGGTAAGTATTTAGTTCCATTTTTCTCCAAATGGATAACCAGTTTTCCCAACACCATTTGTTGAAAAGACTGTCATTTCTCCAACATATGTGTCTGGCACCTTTGTATAAAATCAATTGGTTATAAGTGTGTGAATTTGTTTCTCTATCTTCTATTCTGTTCTATTGATTTTTGGGTCTGTTTTTGTGCCAGTACCATGCTGTTTTTATTACTGTAGCTCTGTATTATAATTTGGGAATTCCTTTTAAATCAGGAACAAGACAAAAATGCCTACTATCACCATTCCTTTTTAATATAGTCCTCGAGACTCTTGCCAGGGCAATAAGGCAAGAGAAGGATATCAAAGGCATTCAAATAGGAAAAGGATTAAAATTATCTTTATTTGCATATGACATGAGCCTATATCTAGAAGACCCAAAAAACTCAACCAAAAGACTAATAGAGATGATTAACAAATTCAGCAAGGTAGTGGGATACAAAATCAACCTAAAAAATTCTAGCTTTCCTATATTCCAATCATGAATCCACTGAGAATGAAATACAGAGAACAGTTCCATTCACAATAACCTCAAAACCAATAAAATACCTAGGAATAAACCTAACCAAGGAGGTAAAAGACCGCTACAATGAAAATTATAAAACGCTAAAGAAAGAACTGAAAAAGATCTTAGAAGATGGAAAGATCTCCCTTGCTCTTGGATAGGCAGAATAAATATCATCAAAATGGCCATTTTACCAAAAGTGATCTACAGACTCAATGAAGTCCCCATCAAAATACCACTGTCATTCTTCATAGAACTAGAAAAATTAATCATAAACTTCATATGGAGAAACAAAAGACCCAGAATAGCCAAAGCAATTCTCAGCAATAAGAACCATGCAGGAGGCATCACAATTTCTGCCTTTCTTTATATCCACTGGATTCTTTGGCACCTCAGATCCAAGCTAATGGGCCCTCTGTCACTTTTTCAACTCTTTTGCTGCCCCACTAACACTATTTTATGCTCTTCAGCTCCATGGGTTATCTCTACTTCCAACACTAGTAGTACTTTGACCATCTGCTCTTTGTTTGTCATTTTAGGATGTTAATACCTTTATAAGTTTCGTAGTCCTCCTTTTTCTGCAGTTTCACTTTCTGCAGTTTCAGTTACCCATCATCAACCATGATCTAAAAATATTAAGTGGAAAATTCCAGAAATAAACAATTAGTAAGTTTTAAATTGTGTGGCATTCTGAGTATTGATTTTGGCAACTTGAATATGACAAAGAGAAGCTTTTTAAAATGCTTTTTTAAAGTAAATAGGTGAAAGTTCTTGGACTAATAAGAAATGTATATAAATATTGCTAAGACCTAAGGTAAAACTGTGAAGGTGAAAATAAGAAGTTTGCAGTAGTTTTGCCGTTGCAACTCAAACTGCAAAGTTTATGGCCACAGTGCATAATAAGTGCTTAGTTGAGATGGAAAAGGCATTAAATTTGTAGGTGGAAAATAAGAACAGGAAACATGTTCTGATTGATGACAATGTTTTATACCAGAAAGCATGAAACCTATACAAAGACTTCACCAAGATCCTCTGAAATGGCTGACACCAAACCATTTACTCCAAGAAAGTGACGGTGACACACATTCAGGAATAGGTTTAAACTAAAAAAAATTTGCCTTCTTGATTTCTTCAACTAAAATATTTGAGGGCATATTTTTTCTTCTTGGGATCCAGATTAATGTTGTAGTTCAACAAATTTAAGTTTATAAAATATAAATAACAAGGATGATATACACATGGTACAAGTAATAAAGCAAAATAAAATGGTTAAAATAAGACACCATAAAGATCCTATAGTACATGTGATACCTATAAAATAGAACAAATTTTATTATGAAACTTCTCAAAGAAAATTGTTAATTTCTTAAGATTCAACCTCAATTTAAAAATTTTATTGCAAAAAGGACTAAGCTTCATAAAAATAAATGAGGTCCTCTGAATACATACTAAGAAAATCCCTTTGAAGCTTTAAAATCCACTTTAGTGGGAAAAAATAAACAAATAAAAAAAAACTTGTAGCTTTGAGTAAAAGTAATTATTTTTAATTACATAGAAATGTAAATAACACTCAAGAAAATAAAGAAATAGATGAAAAAATGCAATGTAACAAAATTCAATGCATTGATTAATATGGAATTAATCCCTGGATATCAAATATTTCAGACCAAGATTTCTTAACTATGAAACCATTTATTCAAAAATAAAAACAATTCTAATGTTTATAAAACATTAATCTTTACATTTGTAAAGATAATCTTTAATTTTTATCCAATATATACTTTGATTTTGAATGAATCAAGATAATAGAGGAGGCACAGGTGAATGTTTGTGTAGATGAAGTCACTAGAGAGGCAGCTTTTTTTAAAAAAATATAAAATTTAGCTCTGAAGATTAAAGATTTATTCCAACACATCATTGGGGAATTTGGTTGTCTCTTAAAAAGTTCAATTTAAATAACATTCAGATTATAATACATTAAATTTATAGATCCATATGCAGTAACAATATTTTAGTATTGCAAAGCTTATTGTGAATATAAGTAAAGAGTTTTAGAAAGGTTAAAAAAGAGTTATTCAAATTTCATAGAAAAATGTGTCACATATGTGGATTATTTAGTTACCTACAGTAAAGAGTCCTGGCCAAAAGAGTAGATGCTTTATAAATCCACAGGCATAAGTTCCCTGTGAAGAATTCCAGTGTAGTTCAGAAACATTTTTTGTGTATGTGCTGGGGATTGAAGCCAGTGCCTTATGCATGCTAAGCACATACTCTATCACTGAGCTACATCCCGAGATCGTTGAAACATTTTTGAAGGTCATTTAACTATAATATTTTCTTATGGTATATAAAAGTATTGTTCTGATTATTTACCAGTATTTCCACAAAGAGAGAATGCATGAGACATCCGTTTCCATGGCATAGTAATGAATAACATTGACTCTTCTGAATATGTTTATTAATAAATAACATTGGGTTTCCTCATGATTGGTTTGTTTATAGAGCCCTGATCTTGTGTTTCCCAAGCTGCCACAACAAATTACTAATAATTTTATGGCTTAAAATAACACAATCTCTCCAAACTTTGGAAGCCAGAATACCAAAATCAAGGTATCAGTAAGGCCATGCTGTCTCCAAGGATCACTGAAATCCCTTAGTAAGATTCCCTGTATGCCTCTCTCAGGGTCCTGTTGTTCCTTGGCTCCTGACACTGAAATTGCAGTCTCTGCCTCCCTTATTTTTATTGGTGCATTGTAACCATACATCCTGATGAGGTTCAGGGTGGTAGAGGCATACATGCACCCATCACCCATTTATCCCTCCCCAATTCCCACCCCATTCCCTCCCCTTCCCTCCTTCTCGTGCTCAGCATAGTGATTGACTTTAATAAGTTTGTGTATGTATATCATGTCCATGGTGGTGTTTCCCCCTTTCCCCTCCCATCCCTCTCAGTTATGTTGCCTTCTTTATTCATGTAAGGTTTCTCCTTCTTGTTCAGGAGTCCCTCCTATGTCCCATTGTCTCTCTAGCTCCTGCAAATTAGGGAGAACATCCAGCTTTTCACTTTTTGTGACTGACTAATCTCACTTAGCATAATGTTCTCCAATTCCATCCATTTCCCTGCAATTGACATAATTTTATTCTTCTTTATGGCCAAGTAAAATTCCATTGTGTATATATCCCATAGTTTTGTAATCCATTTATCTGCTGATGGACATCTTGACTGGTTCCATAGTTTGGCAATTTTGAATTGTGCAACTATAAACATATGATACACATGCATTAGTCTGGTAATTTGGTTTCCATTCTTTTGGTTAAATACCTAGAAGTGGTATTGCTGGGTCATATGGTAGGTTCATTCCCAGTCTTCTGAGAATCCTCCACACTGTTTTCCAAAGTGGTTGCACTAATTTGCAATCCCACCAATAATGTATTAGAGTTCCTACTTCTCCACATCCTCACCAGCATTTGTTGTTGTTTGTGTTTTAATGATTGCCATTCATTTTGTGTGTTTGTGTGTGTGTGTGTGTGTGTGTGTGTGTGTGTGTATGTGTGTGTGTGGTACTGAGGATTGAACCCAGAGGCATTCTACCTTCAAGCTACACCCCCAGCCAGATTTTATTTCTTATTTGGAAACAGGGTCTTGCTAGGTTGATGAGACTCTCAGTACTTGCTGAGTCTCTCCTCAAACCTGTGATCCTCCTGTCTCAGCCTCCCAAGTACTGGGATTACAAATTTGAGCCACTATGCCCGGCCTAATGATTGCCATTCTAATTGGGGTTAGGTGAAATCTCAGGGTAGTTTTGATTTGCATCTCTCTGATTGCTAATGATGTTGAACATTTTTTCATATATTTATGGGCCATTTGTATTTCTTCTTCTGTGAATTGTCTATTTAGTTCACTTGCCCATTTTTTGATTGGGTTGTTTGTATTTTTAGTGGTGAGTTTCTTGAGTTCTCTGTATATTCTAGATGTTAGTCCTCTATCAGAGAAGCTGGCAGAAATCGTCTCCCATTCTGTTGGCTCTCTATTGAGGTTCTTGATAGTTTCCTTTGCTGCACAGAAGCTCTTCAGTTTAATGCAATCACACATATTGATCCTCGTTTTAATTTCTTGTGCCTTTGGGGTCTTGTTGAGGAAGTTTTTGCCTGTGCCTATGTGTTGAAGAGTTGGACCTATGCCCTCTTCAAGTAGCTGCAAGGTCTCTGGTCTAATTTCCAGGTCTTTGATCCATCTTGAATTGACTCTTGTGCAGAGTGAGAAAGTGGAGTTTATTTCCATTTTTCTGAATGTGTTTAACCAATTTTGCCAACACCACTTGTTGAAGAGGCTTTTTTCCAGTGCTTCATCTTCACGTGGTCTTCTGTGCAAGTGTCAGATCTCCTTTTTTTTTTTCCTTTCAAGGACTCTATTCTTTGGATTTGGATCCCACCTAAAATCCAATATGATCTTATCTTGAGAACCTCAATTTAATTATATCTTCAAAGACTTCTTTTTCTCTCAAATGAGACTGAAGTCACAGGTCTAGGGTAGGACTTGGACATATGTTATTGGAAGGTACTATTCAATTCACTACCTTACGGAGGCAGCATGTGTTCTCATTGCAAAGAGATGAAAAACAATGGGTGTACTTTGCATGTATGTGTTTTTGATAGGATGACTTATATTCTCAAGGCCCTATTCATCTTGTGCATCTAAATGAATGAGTTTTAGGAATAACATGTCAAATGCCACAGGTACCAGAAAGATATGATTTCAATTTTTTCATCATCTTTATGTATAGTTTCAGCTAAACTTTCTTTAAAAGCGTACTTCCCAACATTGCAAGTTCACATTCCAAACTCCTAGTGAAGGAACTTGTGAACATTGTGTTTTATTCAAGTACAAATTTTTGGGATTATGACAGCAGTACATGTCATCAACACAGAAAGAATTTTATCCCTGAAGTTGTACATTTTCTAGTCTTTTATTGCTCCATTCAAATACATTATGAAATTTGTAAACAGTATTGCAGATTTTTGCCTCCTGAATTATTTCAGTCTTATTGGTAAATGTGAATGTTTTCTGAAAGAAGGATTTTCCATTTTATTAAAAATTTCAGGAAATTCTTAAAAATGATAGAATCGATACATAAAATACTGTTTGCAAGGAAGTTTTATTCAGTCCCCTATATGTAGCCTGTGAAAGGCTGAGAAAATGCTCTCCAAAACACCTGATCTGAAAATTAAATTGGTGTATTTTCAAGCAGAAGTATTCCTTGAATATGAAATATAAAAATAACTCCTTAAATCCTTTCATATATATTTATACTTTCTTATACTTTAAATGCATTGCTCACTGCTTTGGTTTTGAAATGCAATTATTATTTATTAATTACTAAGTTTTTATTTCAAGCATCATGTTTTGTTGTCTACTTTTACAATGCATTTTCACTTATACCTAAAATCTTTTACATGAAAATATTTTCTCTTTGTAATTTCTTTTATTGTTTTCTACCCAGTTGCCCTTTTTAGATGCCTTTTTTTATTCTCAGGTTTGAGAATTTCTTAGTAATTAGTGTTTACTATTTCTTTAAATAGTTCCTTAAGAGATTTTTCATTTTCTTCTACTCTTTTATAATTTTTGTAAGGCTTGCTGCTTTGAAATTTTTTTGTTACCTTCTAAAAATATATCAATCAAAACAAAAAGTGGAAGAATAAAAGCATATGAATACATGGTCTATGACAGTTTTTTTAAAACTAGGCATTGGGATTTTACATATTGGGTTTGCCATGTTCATTGTTTTTAAATACAGCAATGAATAATAAAAAATGAAACAAAGGGAATATAAAAAGAAAAAATGACAAAATAATATAAATTTATATCATTCTAATATTATTGCTGGTGGTTTCTTGAAAATTGAGATTTTGAAATGTCATTGATATTTGAGACTAGACAGACTTCCTATTACTTTGTGCCTTTGACAAATTAATCTCAGCAAGTTAGGTAAGCATCTGTAAACTCTCTCCTAACAGATGCATCATCCCTGTGTTTACTACAACAATAAAGAAGGAAGAAAATATACACTTTGTGTGAAAAGATAGGTATCAGAAAGGGACTCTGGAGCAAATCACACCAAGTGCTGTCGGCATATAGGGTTGTATCACATTGAACCTCACTATGATGTAGAATTACAATGCACCAATAAAAGTATATTAAAAAAGAGAATTCAAAAATGTTTCTATATGTGGATATACCTGTATATACATATATCTGTGCTTGTACACTTTGTGGGGAAAAAGAACATTGTCTTAAAGTATTTCTATAGATTAAGTTAGATATTGTGAATCAATTTTATAACAAAGCGGCTTTAGGCACAATAAAATATATTTTTAAAATTAAGTTGGAGTCTGGCATGGTGGAACATGCTTATAATCCCAGTACTTGGGAGGCTGAGACAGGAGGATTGCATGTTTGAGGACAGCCTCAGCAATGTAGTGAGACTCTCAGCAACCTAGCAAGACCCTATTTCAAAAAAATAAAAATAAAATAGGGATGGGGGTAGAGCTCAGAGGTAGAACAACCCTGGGTTCAATCTGCAGTACCACAGAAAATTAGATTAAATTAAGTTGGGGTGGGCTGTTGCATCTCTGCTTAAACAGGATTGAGTAACCATCTCCCAAATAGAAGTAGAAAGAAACATGAAATGTGTGGCTTTCAGACTATTCTAATTCTGAAATATATGATTGCAAATAAAATTGATTTAGATAATAATAGGTTTAAAAAACACAATTACTTTGAAGCCAACTTTATTTATAAATGGTCCCTTATCTATTTCTTCCCATTGTAGTTTTTACCTCAGCAGTTCTATTGCTACCTTTATAATGGTTTGGTTTATATTTTTCAATGTTGTATTTTTGTGGCACATATAAAATCTGATTATAGAATATTTACTCTTATCTGACTTTTATAATGTAAATTTATATCTTTTTCTTTTCTGGTACGGGGGCATTCTACCTCTGACCTACATCCCTAGCCCTATTTTAGGTTTTATTTTGAAACAGGGTCTTGCTAAGTTGCTAAGGCTGGCCTCAAACCTGCCATCCTCCTGTTTCAGCCTATCACATATTGGGATTACAGGAGTGTGCCACCACACAGAAATGTAAATTTATATAATATAAAATTTGAGGAAAGGCTCTCATATGATAAGCTATTAACTCCTAAGTCATATCAAGAATAAGCGAAGTGATTGAGAATAAAATAATTTCCACTGGGTTGAATTAGAGCTAAAGTATAAAGATCCTGAGGGAATATATTTCAATAAATTTCAACCATTTCACATTTTGGTTAATATCGGTGGAAGAGATGAGTATTACCTCCAGGGATTTTTCAAAATTAAACCAAAATACTTAACTATATGAACATAGATTAAAAATAGGTATATTAATATTTAATGTGAAACTTGAACTGAGATGAACATTAATTATTTTATAATCATCACCTTCAATAATATCAATACTTCTTATATATATTTTAATTTTTCAGCATATAAAATATTATCACTGATTATAACACAATTTCTGACATTAGATTCATGATAGTCCCAGTTTTAAAGATAAGGAAATTAGAAAAATCTAAACAAATAGATTGAGAAATGTTCCCTTTATATGCTTGCTTTGAACTGTACATCTGCTTGTCTCGTTAAAATTTGCTGCTTTTTTTCTTAGGAAATTATTAGATGCCACAGAGATGTAAAATAATAAATGGTCCTTGACTCAAAAAAGTAGTGAATAGAGTTTGAAAAACATGTATGTACAGATTATATAATAAAAAATGGTGATATTACATGTTTTATAGTATAGGTTTGAAATGAAAAATGAATATTAGCAAACTATGATGAAGAGAGTCTTCTTTATCAGATAAAAAGAAAAAATGTATTAGCCAGTGGTCAAATATCCATATTTGATAATTGTGTAGAATTTGTATATACCTATATATTGTGTATAATTTATAACACCAGAATTCAGGAGTTTCTTTGAAATACCGCGATGTACTTAACATAACAACAAATGAAAGAAAAAGGTAATTTGAAAATAAAGATGTATTTTGCAGTCAGGAATGTAGGAGGAAATAGGTGGGTGTGATTTCATTGTAGTTCCAACAAAAGCAGAAGCAAAAAAAAGGAAATGAATGTTATAGAGTAGTTCATTATAACCTAAAAAAAGAAACCTAATAATTAGCACTTTCAAAAAGGAGTTGGGCATCATAACTATTATAAATTCTTAACCAGGGGCTGATTTATCATCTCTTTGAGAGTTAATGCATGGAAGATTTAATTTGTTCTTTTTCAGTCCTTCTTTATTCTAGGCACCTAAAAGTAAAATTGATGGATGTACTAATTAGATATTTGCAATAAACCCTAAATAAATTCCTTTTATCACAATATCTGTCAGAACTTGTCCATTCTTACACTCGATAAGCATCAATTGAATAATATGTGCAGTTCACTAAGATTGGGAGTAGAAACAAATAATTTGTCAAGTAGAATTAAACATAAATAAGCAATTGTTATATGTTGTGACAAATGCTTGTTGCACAAAATGTTAATTGGTTACCCACAACTTTTCTTTTCTTAATACCCTGAATGAAATACCTGAAACTTGTGCTGTTGCTGTAGGGAAAGTTTCCTTGTTTTGGCCACCTGAGATGGAACGTTCCTCCAGCTCTGGGAAGGAGCTTAGTTCAGGTTAACTAAGATAACCCTTTTCTCCTCTGCCACGTGTATGCTCCCCTAGTGTCTCTTATAGCCCAGTTTTGCCTTTTGACAAAATTTCTGCAAAAGAGACTAATGGCTCTTGAGAAAAGTACTCTATGTTGATAAAATATGGTAAATCCACACAAATTAGGGGCCTTTATTCTCCTCCTTTTGAATAATTGTGATGCAGATATTTTAAAACCATGAGAGAACAAGTATAGAAGCAAAAAGCCAATATTTTAAAAATGATCTCTCTCTCCTCTCTCTCTCTCTCTTTGATACTGAGGTAGGATAGAAGAAATAAATATTAAGTAGAAAGGAGACAAATTGGGAAGGAAAGGAAAATACAGTTTTAAAATATAAAAACTTTATAATCCTTAGCTTTACTTTACAGAGCCTGTTTGCTCTTAGTCAAAAGCCCTTAATGAGCTATACTTTTAATTAACAGGCCTGGCCTGTACACTTTTAATAATAATTGCCCATCTGGCCTGTCCTTTACTTGGGTTCTCAAAAAGCCTAGCCTACACTTTTAATCATAATGGCCTAGCTTCACACCTAAAATTCCTGAGATACCAAAATCCTAGAGGAAGTTTCACCTTATGTCAGAGCCCACATGCACGCCATCTTCATGCCTCAACTCCCTGGGATTCTTATCCCAAAGGAATTCTCACCTTTTGTCAACCTGAAAATTCAAAGAAAGAAGACCAACATTCCATGTTGCTCCATGCCCACCATGTGCCCCTAAGGAGAAAGAAAAGAGTAAAAATCTATAATAAAAGAGGGGGGAATTGTAAGAAGTAAAAATCATCTTTTCTGTCGAAGTAACAAATTACATTGAAATGGACTCCTTCCATTTTGGAGCTGTAACATGGACATTGTTTTTGATACATGTTTCTGTATGCTCCACTCCCTGAATGTTCAAGAAGTCAGCCATCTTAGTTTTGGTCATCCATCTTATCTCCTGAATGTTAAACTTTGTTTCAAAGTTACTATCTGTCTTGGAAAGTAGCCAATTGCTCAGAGTTGTGAACCCAAGTCCTCCTTAAATCAGGGCGAGGGGCAGGATCAATTTAGGGATAAAAACCAAGCAGACCGCCTGCTCGGTGTGCTTGCTAACTGGAATCTATGTTGGTTGCACACCCTTCTACAGAAGTAAATTGTCTTGCCAAGTTCATTTTCCTGAATAAACCTTTGTCCTATTTTTTTCTGACCAGTGCGTGTTGAAATTCTTTTCTGCCATGGAAGCCAAGAATTCCACAAAATTATCGTATTTTTCCATGACAATACTAGGGATTGAAATGAGGGGCATTCTGCCTCCAAGCTACACCCCCAGTCCTTTTTTATTTTTGGTTTTGAAAAAAGGTCTAGTTAGGTTGCTGAGAATCTCCCTACATTGCTGAGGCTGTCCCTAAACCTGTGATCCTCCTGTCTCAGTCTCCCAAGTGCTGGAATTACAGGTGTGTGTCACAAAGTCCAGCAAGGAATGCTATCTCCTAAAGTTAGAAAAAGCCTTGGTCTTTGTTGACATCGTCAAGTTGCTGATCAAAACTTTTTTTTTTTTTTTTGCGGTACCTGGGATTGAACGCAGGGGCGTTCTACCTCCGCGCTACACCCCCAGCCCTATTTTTTATACTTTATTTTGAAACCGGGTCTCATGAAGTTGCGGAGGGCCTCACTAAGGAGAGAAAGAGAGACAGGGAGAGAGAGAGAGAGAGCTGAGGCTGGCTGCGAACCCGGATCCTCCGGTCTCCGCCTCCCAAAGTACTGGGATTACAATCATGCGCCACCACGCCCGGCTTGATTAAAACTTTTAGATTACCTACCCTGTACTTAATGAAATTAGTAAATTCTCTTAGTTATGCCTCTGTCAGGCATCCTCTTAGTTGCAGCTAAGATAATTCACAACCTATACCATAATAATGTGTGTGTGTGTGTGTGTGTGTGTGTGTGTACACGCATACACACCTCTGGTAAAAAAATATATATGATCAGGGCCATAGATGATTCATATTATTAACTGTGAGATTGTGTGTTGGTTGAGTAGAAGGGCCAAGGGCTTTATGACGTAAGGTCTCACATCAAGGCTCCATCATGATCACCCCATTTTTTTTCTCTTTTTTCGTATTTTTTCTATTAATTGAGTCTAACAATATTCCTAATCGTCTGTTGATAGGAGTCTGCTCTTGTTCTACCATGTGCAGCAGTGTCTGAGTAAAAAACATACTTCAGACTCCGTAAACACTGTGAGTGTCCCAAAACACACTGCATACTCAAACTGGGCACTTTCAGCAAAGTTCACATAGAAGCACTTATAAAGGTGTAGCAGTGTTTAGAAGAACTAAAAAAGAAATAGGAAAGGATCTCTGGTACCAGTGATCGCTAGAATCCTCACAACTGTTGGTCCTGAAGGGGAAAGGAAAGATGCAGTGCTAAAATCCTGTCATTTCCTGGCTGGATGTCCCCCTAAAACATGAGCTCTTTGTCATGTGGGACTTTCCAAATGGCAGTGATAGCTGCTTTCCCACAGAGGAGTAGGAGATGATATACAAATTGAAAGCACAATATCATCGTAATCTGATTGAAAGTGACATTACGTGACCTCTGCTATATTCCAATTACAGAAATGAGTCACAAGGCCGATTCCACACTCAAGGAGTAGGGAGCATGAGGAGCCATTGTAGAAGCTCACCATATATGTTAACATTCCAAGAATTGTTGTTGTTTTTAATGGAAGCAAAGTGACTTACAGAAGTGATCCTGAGATGATGTGGCTGAAGAATAGGAATAAATTGTAGACATTAGAAAAGGAGTTATTTGATGCCATTCTGATTGGGGTTAGATGAAATCTCAGTGTAGTTTTGATTTGCATCTTGCTGATTTTTAATGAAGTTGAAGATTTTTTTTCCATTTATTTATTGGCCATTTATATTTCTTTTTTTGTGTGTGAAGTGTCTATTTAGTTCAATTGCCCACTTCTTGATTGGCTTATTTATTTTTAGTGTTAAGTCTTTTAAGCTCTTTGTACATTCTAGATGTTAGTCCTCTATCAGAGGAATAGTTGTCAATGATCTCCCATTCTGTAGGCTCTCTCTTTAGACTCGTGAGTGATCTACCATGGTCATTCTTCACATATCTAGAAAAATCAGTCCTTAAATTCATTTGGAACAGCAAAAGGCCCAGAATAGCCAAAATAGTTCTCAGCTATAAGAACCATGCAAGAGGCATCACAATTCCTGACTTTAAACTATACTACAGCCGGGCGTGGTGGCGCACGCTTGTAATCCCAGTACTTTGGGAGGCGGAGACTGGAGGATCCGGGTTCGCGGCCGGCCTCAGCACTCTCTCTCTCTCTCTCTGTCTCTCTGGTGTAGCATGGAGGTAGAACGCCCCTGCGTTCAATCCCCGGTACCGCAAAAATAAATAAATAAATAAATAAATAAATAAATAAACTATACTACAGAGCCATAGTAATAAAAACAGCATGGTACTGGAAAAAAAGCCGACATATAGACCAATGGAGCAGAATAGAAGATTCAGAAACAAATCCACACACTTACAGCCAAATTATTATTTGTTTATGTGTGTGGGGGGGTACTGGGGATAGAACCCATGGGCCTTCTACCTCTGGGCTACATACCCAGACCTATTTTATTTTTTATTTGAAAACAGAGTATTGCTAAGTTGCTGAGAGCCTCACCAAGTTGCTGAGGCTGGCTTCGAACCTGCAATCCTGTCTCAGCCTCCCAAGTACTGGGATTAAAAGCATGTGCCACCATGTTCAGCTTCCGTCAATTGATTTTTGACAAAGGGTCCAAAAACATACACTGGAAAAAAGATAGCCTCTTCAACAATTGTTGCTGGCAAAACTGGTTATTCATATGCAAAAAATGGAAATAAATCCCACTTTCCCACCCTATACAAGAGTCAATTCAAGATGGAATAAAGACCTGGAAATTAGACCAGAGACTTTGCAGTTACTTGAAGAGGGCATATAGGACCAACACTCCAACATATAGCCATGGTTAAAAACTTCCTTAAGAGGATCCTAACGCACAAGAAATTGAAGCAAGGATTAATATGTAGGATTGCATTAAACTAAAGAGCTTCTGTGCAGTAAAGGAAACTACCAAGAACCTCAAGAGAGAGACAACAGAATGGGAGATCTTTGCCAGAAACATTTTAGTTTAATTCCATCCCACACTTATTAATTCTTGTTTTAATTTCCTGAGCTTTGGAGGTCTTATTGAAGAAGTTTCTACCTGTGTCTACATGTTGGAATATTGGATTTATGCCTCCTCTAGTAACTTAAAAGTCTGTAGTCTAATTATCCAGGTCTTTAATTCATCTTGAATTGATTCCTGTGCAGAGTGAGAGATAGGGATTTAATTTCATTTTTGTACAAATGGATAACTAGTTTTCCCAATACCATTTGTTGAAAAAAAAAAAGCTGTTTTTTTTTTCCAATGTATGTGTTTGGCACCTTTGCCAAAAGTCAATTGGCTATAAGTGTGTGTATTTGTTTCTGTATCTTCTATTCTGCTCTATTGGTCTATGTGATTCAGCTATACCACTTTGGGGTATCTTTCCAAAGGGAATTAAAATAGTATAATAATATATGCATATCCATGTTTATAGCAGCACAATTCATAATAAATGAATTATGGAACCATTCTAGGCATCCATCGACTGATGAATGGATTATGAAACTATGGGATATCCACACAATGGAATTCTACTCAGCAATTAAAAAAAAACAAACTTATGTCATTTGCAGGAAAATGAATGGACTTGGAGAATATTATGTTAAGTGAGATTAGCTAGTCATAGAAAGCGAAGGGTCATATGTTTTCTCTCATATGCGGAAGCTAGGGAGTAACCAAAATACCAGAGGGACTTCAGATAATGGAGGAGAAACTCTAGTGGAGCCAGGGAGGTGGTCTAGGGAAAGGGGGCAGGGAGGATCAATGAAAGGAATCATTTCCATTGACATTATGTACCTATGTGAGCACACCAATGTCAGTCTCAATACCCTGAAGAGGGGGAGTGGGGAAGGACCCGGGGGAAGCCCACCAAGTGCTGTGTGCATGTATGTCACTGTCACTATGAACTACATTATGATGTGAGACTATAAGGCACCAATAAAAGTATTAAAATAAATAATAAATTAAGAAAAACTAAACTGTAAATGAAGAAAAAAGATAAGCAGTTAGAGAATCACATGAAGTAAAGAGGTATTCAAAAACCCGTAATGGAGTAACTGATAGATCATGGGAAGTAGTTTGGATATTATCAGTATTGGATATTATCATATTTAACTAGAATCTAAACATATAAACATATAAACATAATTTATATGTTGGAAAAAACATTTTTGATTTTGGATAATACATGGGTTTCAAGGAGGCAAAAGTAGAAGGAAATTCATGTCAGAAGTAATTGTGCTTTGGTTTGGAGTACTGATAATGGGTATAGAAAGAATTAGGTGGATTTCAGACAGATCTACTTTGGAGATTGAATTATCTTGCAGAGTATTTAATATAGGGGAATAAAGAAAAGAAAAAAAAAAGAAATCAAAGCCTGCTATGATCCAAATGTTTGTGTTCCTTCAAAGTCCATGTGTTGAAACCTAAGCACCAAGGTGATGGTTTTATAGGGTAGGGCGTTTCTGAAGTAATTAGGTCACAAAGGCAAAGACCTCTTCAATCCAGGGCAGGGCGTTCATGAGAGGGATTGGTGCCCTGATAAATGATGTTTCTCTTGTCATCATGTAAAGACATATCCAGGAATAATCATCATCTATAAATCAGGAAATGGTCTCTTGTCTTATGCTAAATCTGACAATGTCATGATCCTGTTGTACTTCCCAGCTTCCTAAATAAATTTCTTGTTTCCCAGTTGTCCATTCGATGGTGTTTTGCTTTAGAAGCCCAGACAGAGTAAGATAGGGTTCCATTCATACAATCATATTTAAACTCAATTATCTATCCAAAGGTTCTCTTTCTAAATACTGTCACATTGGGGTTAAGATCTCTGCACATGGATTTGGGGGGATACAATTCAGTCCATAGCAGCAATTAAAATAAATCACTTGAAAATCAAACACTATGAACAAATTAATACAAAGTAGAGTCTCAAATTTTTAAAATTAGATTCAGTGGGCCAAAAATTGCTTGTCAAATTACTATACAATTTTCTAATTATTATTCTCAACGTATTGTTACAGTCTGATAAGAGCTTTTAGATTACCATTGGTCTACAGACCTTACTTTGAATATTGCTATTCTTTGTCATATAGATAAAAACTAAGTATCATGTAGAAATAATTGCTAAAGAAAAATATCTACAGTTGGCAGGAAGCAAAGATACACATCCATCTGGCACAGTGAAGGGAACCGGGCCCTGTAGTACTTATACGATTGGGACATGTAAAAACATCTGCATATGTGAATGTGTGTGTGAAAACCTGTTAGCATGAAACATAAGAGCCTTTATAACAAAGAATTAGCTGTGACATCAGAATTTCTCTATAAATTTTTAATATATTATTTTACTGTAATAGATATATTTGTATAAGCATTTATGAAAGTATTTATGTCAATATTTGCATAATTTTTAAAAATACATATAAAATATTATAGTCCGTTAGCTATGATACTTTTTTTTATTCCCAAAGCAGTTATATCAAAACTATCATGTCAAAATCCAACCACTAAATAGATTTTTTCCTTTTACTACTACTTATAGGTATGCAGGAAGACTCGTGAGGACTGGTACCTAAGAAGGAAAAGGAGTTAGTCTCAATTGCTAATATCAATGGGCATTCAGAAATATGAATTACCCTGAGCTCTTATGAATGGCTATTTGATATATACTTAGAGACTCATACTATAAGACTGCCTATTTTTCTCATTTATTTCCTCCAACATCAATTAGGTTTGATAAAGGATAAAAATCCTAATGTCACATTTGGTGTGTTTCTGGATGACTGCATTGATTTTTTGGCTCGTGGATAAATTCAATTACATGCAGCATTCAGAGGTTTCTGTAATTGTAATTTTGTTGGATCTCCTCACTCAATAACTTCTCAATTTCCTAATCTCCTGTAAGGTCAAAGGTGGAAGAGTGTAGAGTAATTTTTTAAAGCAGTACATGAGTAAAATTCAATATCTAATAATAGGCAAAGCAAATTATATTATACACACAGCATTCGGCTTTTAAAATTCATATTAATTGCGAAGTACCATCTGCTCAAGTTCCATGGCTCTGCGGTACCTGAAACCCTGGACACTTAATTTAGAAAATAAAAGCTGTAATTTCTGCCAGGATGAATCCTTTGGATTTTGTAATGCTAAAACTTTGAGTGACTTAATTATGAACTCTTGGAGCTTAAATGTAAAGTATGAAATTGATACTAGTTATAATTTTATATGTTAAGCATGTTGTAAATATAATACACACACACACACACACACACACACACACAAACACACAAGAGCAAAAAAATTATTTTATCCCAGTAAAATAATTGAAATGGAGGGAAGAAGAAGAAGGAATAGGAGGAGAGAGAGAATGAGGAGAGGATTGGGAGGGGGAGGAGGAGGAGAGAGAGAGAAGTAGGTACCAGGAACCCAGGAACATTTGTGCATACATATACACATAATCATATAAGGTATTATGAAAATATAATGTATTTTATCCTATTAGCTAATGGTATATTAAAATTCTCATGTTCTATGCATTGTTGCAATTTCAGACTTGTGTCAATTATGACATGCTTTGGAATATATTGGGAAAGAAGGCTACTTTCAGCTTCCTAAGGAAACAGAAGGAATATTTTCTATGTGGATAGCAGGAAGCAAAGATCACATTCCTTAGAGAAAGAGAGACAGATACAGATATTTCAAGGACATGTAACACTCAGGTGAGAATTGGCTCAGGACAAGGTTCAGGGATCAAGTATATGCACAGTAGTACAATTAGAAAGCATTATGTCAACATGTCTTGGAGGATGTGAAGAATATCAGTGGGACTGAGGATATTCATTAGTCTTGTAATTAGTCTCCTAATGTAAAATTCATTCACTTATTGGTATAGTTGAAATAATTTTTGGGGGATAGTGTAGAAAAAGGTAACAACATGAGCCTAGGCTATGCTAATGAGACTACCTGCTTGCTTCAAGTGAGATAAAAGACAAGATCTCTAAAGATGACGAATAGACACGGAAATAGAAGAATGTTGAATTGGTATTTTCTGTAGATATTGAATCACCAAGATAATAATGATAAGGGACAAAGTAAAATGAAAAGGAGTGTCCTTATGAAGATTTTGTAATGAACTTGATATAGATTTTCTTTTCAGGTAAGGAATACATTCATTTCTGATTTGTGACTTTCATATTCACTTAAGAAAGATCTTTATCTTGTGGGCTTGTTTGCTATTTTTCTTAATCAAGCCTACATTTTAGAACCAGGGTTGTACCAATTTAGCATGAAATTTGTAATTTTCATGGACTAGTAACACAAAGCAGCATTTGAGGACTTCTCAGAGTTGAAAAGTCTAGGAAGATGGTACTCTAAGTCATTAGAGTCATATACAGGCTCAAGTTCCTGTCAAAACATTCCTGTGATGTTCTCTGTGTGAATTAGTGTATTGATATCTTGCAGAGTCAATAGGTTGCATGGATAATACAATAGCTCTTAATGTGGGCTCTGCTACATTTCACAATAGTTTATTTCTTTTTTTTTCTTATTTTTTTTCAGTACTAGGGGTTGAACCCAGGGCATTCTACCTCCAAGCTACATCCCCAGCCCTATTGTGTATTCTTTATTTTGAAACAGGGTCCCACTAAGTTGCGGAGGGCCTCGCTAAGTAGCTGAGGCTGGCCACGAACCCATATCCTCCGGTCTCAGCCTCCCAAGTACTGGGATTACAAGCATGTGCCACCACGCCCAGCTCACAATAGTTTATTTCTGAAAGTTAGGATGTCTCACGATGTACTTCTGTGATAGTGTCTGCAACAAAGCACAGAATTCTAAGTGTCCTCCAAGCCAGTGTTCTCAAACTTTTTGGATGCAAAGCCCTTTTACGATACTAAAAATCATTAAGGATCCTGAAGATAGTTTATGTGTATTAAATCTATTAATATCTACTTTATTAGAAATTAAGACTAAAACCAGTTTTAAAGACTTACATGCTGTATCCATCAGCATTCTCACAGCTATAGTCTAAAAGATTGACCACGTAGCTTAGAGGAAAGAAGATTTATTTTCTTAGTTTATGGGTTCAGTCCATGTGAGGCCAGGGACTGCAGATCTCAGGGCATGGCAACAGGAAGCAGAGAGAGGGAGAGCACATGGACTGCGCTCACATCATGGAGGCTGGAAGCAAGACAGTGAGTCGGGGAAGAGGAACCGTATATATAATCTCCAAGGCCGCACCCCCAGGGACACCTCCTCCAGCCACACCCTACTGGCCTACCAGGTATCACCCAGGTAAATCCATTACAATGAATTCATCCATTTCTGGGATTACAACCCTCATGACTCAATTATATCAACAATGAATATTAATAAAAGAGCTCTTTAGGAACATTTTATATCTATAACACATGCTAAATGATATAAAAGCATTATAAATATAGAAGTTGTAAATACTTTAAAAAGTTTTTCAAAGATTAAAGAGAAAATTCACATTGTTTTACAGATTTGAAATTCTCTTTAGTGTGGCTAGCTTAATAAAAGAAAGATGAATTTTCATGTTTGCCTCTGCATTCAACTGACGCAATGTCGTGTTTTATGTGTGGTACACATAGGAAAACTGGCCCCACATTGTATCAATTTATTAATTTCTAGGTAATTAAAATATGCCTCATAATTTTTGGAAAACTACTGTACATGCTTAAAAGAATAAAAATGAGTAAAGCAAATAATAGCTTAGTAGTATTATGAAATTAGCACTGACCTTCTAGACTGAATGCCACTCTCTAGACTATCCATGCCTTGGGGGTTCACACACATACATCCCTACACACACAGCACACACACACACACACACACACACACACACACACACGTCACACACACATGCTCAGTAAAGTCAATAGTTTGGCTGAGGAAGATATAATCAAATAGAAAAAAAAAATACCACAAAAAGAAGATAGAGTTGGGGTAGGGGTACAAGGGAAGGGAAAGGGCAAGAAAGAAGTGAATCTATGGAATTACTATCATAAACAATGTGTACATATGAGATTATACCAACATCATTCTCAGTACTACATGTGGGGGGGGGAGCCGGGGGGGAGGGACACCAAGAGCTGTGTGCATGTATGTTAACACCAAACTAATACTCATTGTGATGTGAGACTACAATGCACCAATAAAAACATAAAAAAGAAGATAGAGTTGGGAAGTATTGGTAGAAAATAAGGAATATTATGGAAAAAAAAGGCTGTATATGAATAAGTGTTTAAATGTCCTTGACCTGAGCGTGCATGGGTCAGAAAGAACCAGCAACAGTTAGAGTTAACCACAAAATATCCTTAAAATTAATATAAATGTGAGGCGGTAAACCCTGTAGGCCATAGTCAGAAATGAGCAATTAGTCTCATCCACCTGAAATGGAAAAATGAGACTAATTGCTCCACAAAGAAATTGTTATATAGAGTATAAAGAACAAAAATTAACATAGCTTAATACAGCACAGAGATATCATAGGAAGCATTAGATGGCTGCTATCTCTGGAACACAGGAAAGGGGCTTCATGAAGAGTACCCAGGGCATTCATAGTGCATTGGCCTTTCCTCTCATGATGGATATGAACCACATCAAAATTTGAAATGAGAAAAATGTTCTCAATTTTGTTTTCTTTTCATTGCTCTTACTCTCACCAAAACAGTATTGTAACAGGTTTTTATTTAATTTGCTATCATTCTTCCAAGCTGCACACTTCTCCTCCCTCTTACCAATCAATTGTCCTTGCTTTTACTACAGTTAACATGGTAAGATACAAATCTAATCAAGATGGTACTGCTAAAAGTCCTTCTCTGACTTGTCTTAGATCCCAGGATAAACATCAAGCCTCTTAGTCTATTCTTACTCTGCCCGCTAATAAAAGCTCACCTTTACTAATTGATATGTTCAGAATTTACTCACACACACACACACACACACACACACACACACACACACACACACATTTGGGACCTCTGGACATTCACATGCATGGCAAGGACTAGCCAGCCTAATCCACATACTGTCACCAATTGCTCTATCTTGAAAAACAGAGAGTAACCAGAGGGATCTTCCCAAACCAAAATGGGGACAGGAATGACAAACTCCTCCCATAATGGTGATAGAAACAAAGTTTATTCACAGGAAAAAATTGCATCTAGAGAACAAAAGTAAAAAGCTAAATGCATGAAAATCTCCTGGTCGTATAGAAATGAACTCTGCAGATGGAGCTTCCCTGAAAGGACTACATGAGGGGAAGCAGGCGTGGCAGGTTCTTAATATGCAATAAGCACTTCTTTATCCCCTTTGCAACATTATCCAAACGGGATACTGAGAAATGAATATATCTACCTTTGGTCCTAGTGATGGGAAATATATATAGGAGGGCATGCATGATACACTTACCTGTTCAAACTATCAGTATTTATTTTATCAATTTGGTCATTAAGAGTGTTTACATCTTCTGGTCCAACATGTGACTGAGAAATATTGTTGGGGCAGGTAGGACTCAGAGGAGTTCCAGGCTGATTTTTACAAAAAGCCTGAGAAGGCCACAACCATTGCTGTTATGATCCTAAATTAAAATAAATGAGAGGGATGTAAGTATGCAAAGAGGATTAAATCGGTGCATCTATATCTAACATCTATACCTATGCTTTAATCTGTATCCATATCTATAGCTATATCTTCATCACTGGATATATCAAAGATATATTTTCATCTAATCTCTATTACATATGCATGTAGGTAGATAGATAACAGATAGATAGGTAGATTTATTTACATCCAGAGCACTGGAACAAATCTTAAGACTGGCAAAATTACCATCTCCTACAATTGCAAATATTTTTCATCAATATATTGCTTTACAGAAAAAATACAAAATAACTGTAATAATAGTAATAATAATAATTTTCAAACTCTGTGTAATAAACATTCTCATTGACTGTAATAAGACATTTAAGTGGGAAACCAAGTTGCAAGCACAAAGTAATTTCTGTATATGCATGAACACAGAAGTAGAACCAACTGTCTCAGGGCATGTGCTGTGTTATCTACCTTGATTCTTGAAACATTGTCACTGGATCCAGACTCTAGCTGGGAAGGATTGAAATATCTGGGATCTTCATCTTCTATGTAAGATTGATTGCACGGACTCTGATTCTTGCTTCTGAGACTCCTATGGATCTATCCCCCTCTGCCTCATTGTTTTTTTTTGGTTAAGCTAATACTTTCAATTAAATAGAGTCAAGTTTTCTTTCATCCTTTGTTATCCTCTTGCTTACAAAATATATGTTGATTTTCAGTTTAATACTCAAAACACATTTTTATTGCCCTCATGTCTGTATTATTAGAGAACTCTTCACTATAACCTAAGTAATCATTCTCTCCATTTTTTCCTCTTAAAGAGAAATACAGCCTATTTATTGACTGCCTAACAGTCATTTTAATGATCCCACTTGAAATTTAGCAATAACATAGAGAAATAGATATTATGTGTATTTTGAGGAGGAAAAAGAATGCATAGCTATCAAGAAATGTGCATAAATTCTTGCACTTATTAAATGGCTGAACTGATAAAGAACTCAGGTTTGTTTGGTCCCAGGACACACTGCTAGTACTATTCTAATTTTCATTTTGAAAGACCATCATTACTGCTCATTAAAACATGCTTAGCATATAACATAACATGATTATATATCAAAGGAACCAAATGACATATTTACAAACATATTTAAGTCATAAGTATTATTCATCCAATAGGAATTAGCAAATGACATATAAAGAAAAATTATATACAGTGGAAGAAATTATGAAAATATCCGAAATAAGGACTAAGTTGTCTAGTTATAATACATTAATTTTCATGTGTTGTGTACCAGGAGAGTTTGTTCCTAGAAATTGTTTTGTGGTTTTAATATCAGTAATTTTAATTTTAAAATTGGAGACTGGCCTTGACCTTAGTGATATATGATTAATGTCAGTGGGAGTTGGGGGACTATCAGTTCTGGGTCTGACAAAAGTTAAACATAGTTCTGCTGATGATTCATTTTACCTAATCAACATCTTAATAACAGGTGAATAGATTAAGAGCAATAAGTAGTCTCAGTTTCTTATTGCTGATTGCTGTGATATTTTAAAGATTCAAATCAATAATTAGGATAATTAAGTCATTCAATGTCAACCTTCTATGCAGACATTTAAAAGCATTTAAATAAATAGCTGGCATGCATCCATATGACATTTGGGTTATGCTGTGATCTTCACTTTATTCATGATTAGATACAAAAGGGATGAAATGATGCACTTACTAAAGTCAGAAGAGTTTCAATAGAACTTCTTAAAATTAACCCCTAAACATGTTGAAGGGGCCATTGTTTGACTTGGATGCACAAGCGTTCAATATTTCCATTTTCATGAATCATTTTACTTATATGGCTTATTGTATTATCCATCATCATTCAGAGAATTTCAGAAAGCTGATAGGATACCCAATGGTGTACTAGATCCATCTGTTCATCCATCAACTTTATAGTAAATATGCAAAATAAAATGTTTGCCTTAGGTCACAGACAAAAGGCAAACATAGTCATGAAAGTTGTTCTTTAAAATTAAACATACTTTCCTTGTGGATGAATTTGTATCAAATTACCTTGCTTCTTTTAGAAAATAATCCATCTATAATCTGAATAAGAGATCTTAAATATGTCAAATCTTATACATTTGACAATTTAGTTTATGCTAAAAATTCAATATATTAAGTCTAAATGAAAATATTGTAAAGTAATATTTACACACTTTTTAAAACATTTCTGGTCATTTATAATATAAACAACTCTTACAACACATACTTTTTAGATGTATTTATGGTAATGCAAACTATATTCTGGTGATGATAACTTGAATAAACATATCACAAGTAGTTCATCTGATCTCTTCTTGTAAGAGAGAACACCCCAAGGTTCCTTTTAAAGCAAACACTCCTTAGTATAATTTAAAATAACTTAGTATAATTTAAAATAACTTGAAACATGAAATTATGCATATTAGATTATCAAAAATCCTCTACAATATATAGTTAGATCAAATTAAAAGTTCATATTTATCAAAGAAATAATTTATCCTGCAATATAATCAGAAATGGCATATTATCATGTTTCCTCTTAATATTTGGTGTTAGATTTACTGAAGTTTATGTGATATAAATAAAACTTAAATCTAGTTTATACCCCATTTCTGTGATGATATTTTTCTTAATATTTCATTCATTCAACATATATGAAACACTGATTATGAAGGACATTTTTAAATATTGAGAATATTGCAATAAATGAGATAATATCTACCCTCAAATCTACCCTCTAGTGAGAGAGATGGATAAGAAAATTTGTAATTAAAGTACAGTATAATAGAGCTGTTACAACCTTATTTCAAGAAGCTCAGGCAGTCCACAGAAAGGCTGTATAATCTCTTATTGAATATTTTATTGAAAGAATATTGAAGGCCACAAAGTGTAAGTCCCATAAGAAATAATAGTATGGCATATTTGTGATTTTTTTCAGTAATTTTTTTTTTTTTTTTTTTGTGTGTGTGTGTGTGTGTGTGTGTGTGTTACTAGGGCATGGAACCCAGGGACATTCTACCTCTGAGCTACACTTCCAGCCCCATTTTATACTTTGATTTTGAAATAGGGTCTAAGTTGCGGAGGGCCTCAGTTGCTGAGGCTGGCCACGAATTTGCTATCCTCCTCTCTCAGCCTCCCAAGTACTTGGCATCTTTGAAGAGCCCCAAAGTTTTCAATATAAGAAGACAGATTACAGACTGGGAGGTGACAGAATGGTGGTGAAAAGAGAGTTCAGTAGCGATAGCATCAGTTTGAGTAAGAAATAATCATTCCCTGATCAAAATAGTGATCATAGGGATGAGAAAAGGACAGATGTATGTCAGTTGTAACTGGTGGCTGATTTTCTACAAGACTGAAAGAAGGATATTTGGGCATAGTAATTTGAAATAAGGAAATCAATAACTCAAACAATAATATATAGAAAAATTCATGTGTACATTCTAGTAAGCAGTGAATAGACACTTCAAAGTGAAATCTGGAAAGCAGAAATGATTTGGGGAAACAATAACATATGAATGCAACATAGGAATGAGATTTTACATTCCCTTTTTTAACATTTTTCTTATTCGAGCACCCAGTGCTCAGTGTTTGGGGAGGGATATGACAACTAAATCAGAGATTAAAGAAGACTCACTGGCTGACATTTCTAGACTCAACCTGTAATTTTTAAGCAGAAAATGGAAAGAGTTCATTGCATTCAGAAAAGTTTCAGGCAAAATATAACAAGTAAGAAGATATCTTCAACTCCCTGTCACACTAATAAGAAATTGTTATATGTTTGTGGATGAAGGAAAGCCATCTTGGAAATCTTGGAAGCAAGGCAAGCACAGGGTTAAGGTTAGGTGTGTGTGTGTGTGTGTGTGTGTGTGTGTGTGTGTGTGTGTGTATGCACACGCATGCTGGAGAGGAGGCAGCTCACAAGGAAAGAAAAACTGAAGCCAACTTCCTGCTCCATTCCTCACAGAGATGGCAGAGTAGTTATATTTGTTTAATATGTGGCTAGAGAATATATGCTCAATTTTCTGTTAAGAACCTGAAAGAGTTCATAGTCCTAAAGAGAAGCAAAAGGTTGGCAGCCTATTTAGGAAAGAGGCCTTTGCCTTGCAGAGGGTTCTAAGACCTAGCCTGATGTGGAAAATAATTGTAGTGCTTCAGCAGTGACAAAGAAGTAATAGAAAGGGTCTTTAAGAGTGGAACTTTCAAACATTGTAAATCTCTTAATTTAGATGAACCTAAGAGGAAAAGGAAAGAAGCCCCAAATAACTGGATATACTCTACAGTGGGAAACATTTCTGCTCAACATAAAAATAAAAAGAGGTTAATATGTAATTACAAATAAAGTTTATTTTATATAGTAAACCTCCTTTATTATACATTGTCATATTTCTTGTTTTTACTAAGGTACAATTTGCATACAATAAAATATAGTGACTTTAAATATTTAGTTCATTGAGTTTCAAAAACTCTAAATCCTTGTAAGTTGCATAGCAAACAGGACAGAGAACAAATATATTATCCTTAATGTTCCTTTCCATTCAAATTCTCATCCCATCCCTAAACAACCAGCAGATTAGTTTTGCTTGGATTGAATTTCATAGTGTTCTGGTTTATTTATTCCACATAATGTTTATGAGGTTCATTATATTTTTGTATTTATGTGTGTTTTGTTATTTTTATTGTTGAGTAGTATTCCATTGCATGAGTGCACCACATTTCCTTCAATATTTTCTTGATCTTTATTAGTTTATTTTTAATATTTTGATATTGTAATTTTTTCAGCTCTGTTTATGGATAGATGTTTTCTTTCTTTTGGTTAAGTAGCTGAGAGTTTAAACAGCAGATTAGATCAGATGTAAATGATTGATTTTAAAAGAAATGCCAAATATTTACCCACAGTTATACCATTTTACACTCTAATGTGAAGTGTATGTGAATGTGTGGTTGTTCTGTGTGATCCATGTCCTCACAGATACTTCATTTTTGTTTTTTGAAGACCTTATCCCCCATGCCTCTCCATAGCACTGTACTTTTGTTTATTGACAGATTTATTGCTATATATTTAAAACAGTTTTATTAAGGCATAACTGACATAAAATTACTGTGCATACGTGAGTGTGAATCTCATAAGTTTTGACCTATGTGTAACTTCTGAAACCATAAGTAAAATCAAGATAATGAATACATTCATTCCCACATGGTCCTGTTGTATCACTTTGTAATCTCTCATTCCTGTCCTTCCTTGCCCATTGCAAAGCAATCCACTTTCTTTGAATGTCAATGGAAATGAGTTTCTATTTTCTAAAGGTTTATGTAAATGAAATAATACAATTATGGTCCTCTTTGTCTCAGTTCTTTCTTTAAGCATGATGTTTTTAATTGTCATTCATGACTATGTGAGTATCAATAGTGCATTCATTTTTGTTCCTAACCAGTATTACATTGTGTGGATAAATCACTTTATTCTAGATACTGTGCTTTAATCACTACCAGTTCATTTGGTCTTCTTGAGATCTTTCATGTCTGTATCTAAATGTTTATAACATGCATAGTATAGTTATAGTAATTATTTTAACGTCTTTGTAAAGTCTAAGGTCTTGGTCATTTTGAGTATGGTTTTGATTGATTTATACCTTCATTATGGGTTATTCCTTCCTCCTCCTTCACAAGACTGTAATCTTGTGAATTTGACATTTTTTGGGTGCTGGATATATTTTATATGTTTATGAATATTCTTGAGTTCTGCTTTAAGATGCAGTTAACTTACTTGGAAAGTCTTAACTGGTCTTGAGGAAGATCTTTTCCGGTCTTCCTTTAATATATGTTAGGTGGATGGGGAATAGTGCTCATTCCTGGGCTAGTCATTTTCTACCAATGGGCACTCTTCCATGTACTCGACCCTATGTTGCATGAACAATGAGGATTTACAGACTGACTGATGGGAACAGGCATTATTGCCAGTCCTAAGTTAATATTGAACAATTTTATATCCATTCTGGCTTGGCAGTATCTTCCCCCTGTCCTTGGGTGACTTCCTTTCATGCTTGGAGTGGAGTTCACACACACACACACACACACACACACACACACACACACAAACACATTTTCTTTTATTTTTTCTGGCATTGTGTCTTCTTAACTCTAACCATTTTGTTCTCCTTGGGTTCTCTGCTCTCTCTCCTGATCTCAGGGCAACAGATGGTCTTCCCCTGGCTTATGACTATATGTTCTGCAGCCTGGGAACTCTCTGAAAGAAATATGTTGGTTTATCTAATTATTTTAATGACTCTCAGGGATCACTCTCTTTCATTTCCCGATACTAATTTTAGAACATTCATTACTCAAAAAAAAGCTCTGTAAAAACTAAACTCTTTACTCCTTCCTGCCTACCTCCAAGCACTAGGCAAATAGTAAATTAATTTTTGTCTGTATATATTTGTTTATTCTGGCTATTGCCTATAAATGAATTCATATAGTATGTGAATAGCTTTTTTAGCTTGGCATAAAGCTGCAAAATTCCATCATTTGTGATCATTGCCAAAAAAATATTTCATTATGTTGATATATATATACCATACATTGTTTATCTATTCATTAGTTGATGGACATTTGGATTGTCTCTACTTTTGACTATTATGAATTATGCTGCTAAAACATTTAAACAAAATTATTTCTTGTTCTTCTAATTTATGGAAGAGTTTTGAAATGATTGATATTATTTTAAAGATGTTTGGTAGAATTTATCAGTGAAGCCATCTGGGTCTGAACTTTTCCTTGTGAGAAGTTTTTAATTTACTAATTCAGTCTTTCATTTTATTATAATTATATCCATATTATCCAGATTAACTACTTTTTCTTTAGTTAGTCATGAAAGTTTGTGTGTTTCTAGACATTTGTTCACTTTTTAAATACTTTTATTGGTGTATTATAGTCTCATATCATAATGTAATTCATGGTGATAGGGACATACAAGCGCACAGTGCTTGATGAGTTTTTCCCCGGCTGCCTCCCTACTCCCCCTTTCCCATACAGAATATTGAGATTGGTGTTGCTATTCTCGCATACATCCATAGTGTCAATGGAAGTGTTTCCTTCATTAATTTTCCCTCTCCCTCCACCCTCCCAAGACCACCTTCCTCCCTCCATGGAGTTTCTCCTCCAATATCTAAAGTCCCTCTTAAATCCCTATTACTCTCTAATTTCAGCATATGAGACAAAACATATGACCCTTCACTTTCTGTGACTGGCTAATCTCACTTAAACATAACATTCTCCAGGTCTATCCATTTTCCTGCCAATGACATACTTTTATTCTCCGGCTGCTCTGAGACTCAGAACTCAACCAGCTTCTTGGCAATAGAAATGTGTTCATTTAATCTAAGTTACCTAATTTGTGGCTATGTTGTTGTTCACTATGTTCCATTATAATTCTTTTTCTTTCTGTAAGATCTATCCCTCTTTCATTTCTGATTTTAATAACTTGAGTTTGCATTTCTGCTATGCATACATACAGTGACCCAGTACATACATACAGTGATTTGTTTCTTAAACTTAGATGATGTACCCTCTGGGAAAGTTTCTTTGATTGGAAGTATTACATTTTGTAAAACTTTTCTTTTCAAGTAAAAATTCTATGAAAAAACTTAAATGAGATAGAATCATACTTAAAGAGAAATGATCTAGACTTCCTAGATTGACCTATATTGGACAACACAAAGTAAACATGAGGGTAAGAAAATACTTTGAATCCTTATGTAAAGTCTACATTCTTCTACCTTGCTAAGCAATTGGAAATATTTCAACAGTGAGTGGCTAACATAGTAAACTCTAAGACAGATTCCCCCATTATTCTTTGAAAAATAAAAGAAAATGAATAAGGACATATCAGAATCATCACAACAAAGCAGAGCTCTTGTAAGATGTTTTCTGTGTCTTACTGTTACTGTTTAACTGTCCAGACTAAGGATTGAGAGACAAGAGTAAGTATGCCCTGAAATCCTCCATCAAGTATCCTATTATAAGTATGAAGAAGAGAATTGTGGGAGACTATATTAAAAAAACTAGATGGTTTCTGTAATCCATTTTTTGAGAATTATAGACACTATTCTTTGGCATAAAATGGATTTAATTTTTAATTAAATTAATTTAACATTTAATTTTCAGAGTTCCTTATACATTTTGGATATCAATCTCTTGACAGATGTATAATTCGCAAATATATTTTCCATCCTTGAGTGGATAGAAGGAGAAGGAATGCTTTTTAACACATTCCACAAGGCCAGAATTATCCTAATTCCAAAATCAAACACATTACAGGCAAAAATAATAAATAAGTAAATCAGACTAATATCTCTCATGAACATAGATGCATAAATCCTTCATACACAAAAAATTGACAAAACTAAAAATGTTTAAAAATAATGATATACCCTGACCAAATGACATTTATTCCAGGCATACAAGGCAGATTTAACATTAAAAAAATCTATTAATGTACTCCATCACATAAACGAGCTAAAAAAGAAAAATTACAATCTCGTTTAATAGATGCACATAAAGTATTTGGTGAAACCCAAATACTCTTCATGATATAAATAAAGACAAAAAGCTCTCAGTAAACTAAGAATAGAGAATAGAACTAATAAGAGTCTACAGAAAGGTTTCAGGACTCAAGAACATTAATATGAAAAGTCAATTTTTTTCTATATAACAGCAATGAACAGGTGGAATTTGAAAGTAAAAACACAATACAATTTACATCAACATCTGAAAGATGAAATACTTAGGTATAAACCTAACAAAATACATATATTGCTAATGAACATTTTCTTTTTTTTACTGGAGAATGAACCCAGGGGCGTTCTACCCCTGTGCTATATCCCCAAGCCTTTTTTTTTTCCTTCATTTTGAAATAGGGTCTCCCTAAGTTCTCATGCACTGGCCTTGAGCCTGTGATTCTTCTGTCTCAGCCTCCCAAGTATTGGGATTACAGGTGTGTGCCACTGTGCCTGGATTCTACTTAATAATTCTTATAAAGAGTTTGCATTCAGAATATATAAAGAAATATTGAAGACTGAAACAAACTAAATGGAAAATTTTGAAGAGTTACTTCACCAAAGAAGATACATGAATGGCAAGTAAGTTTATTAACATGTGTTCAGCAGTAGAAGTTATTAGGGAAATCCAAGTTAAAATCTCATTGAGATATAACCATATGCATATTATTAGAATGACTAGAATTAAAATATTGACAACTATAAGACTGGTGAAAATAGGGAGAGTTTGGAACTCTAACACATTGCTGGCAGTAATGCATAATATAACCCAGCAAGCCCACTCCTAGTATTTACTCAAGGGAATCCAAAGTTAATGTTCACACACACACACACACACACACACGCACACACGCACACACGCACACACACACACAACTCAAATGTTCTTTATTGGGTGAATAGATAAACTGTGGTATAATCATACAATGGAATAAGCTCAGTAATAAATAAAATAAAAATCTAACTGTGTAATTATTTGGATTAATTTTAAATACATAAAAGAAGTCTAACCCCAAAGGCAGCATATTGCATAATTCCCTTTCTATGACACTCTGGAAAAGGCAATGTAGAGGGAAAAAGAAAATCAGTATTTGCTAGGTGTTAGAAATGGGAGAAGGGGTTTTCTATAAAAAAAGCACAAGGGAATTTTTGAAATAATGAAACTCTTCTGTATGGTACTGTTTGGTGGTAGATATGTGACTAGGCATTTATTAAAACCCTTAAAACATTCAACACAAAGAGTGAATTTTATTGCTACAAATGAAAATATTGATAAATGAATTTGAAAATTTTGTTGTGAGGTCAATGTAGGCTAGTTTTTTTGTATTGATTTCTTACATACTAAAAGTGGTAAAATGTTATTAATTAATTTACCTTTTATATTTTAAAATTACTAAACACAGACAGGATATACATTTTCAAAAAATCTGTTTCTTTTTAAATATTAAAATAAGTCACCAAGGAATGCATTTTCAAAAGGTCTTTAAGAAATAAATGGAGAAAATGTCAAACACTGGGAAAGACATTATAATAAATTTATAATAGTGAAGGGGTACATGTTTGTATGATTTTTGAACTTCAATATGATGTATAGTTACAATGCACCTATAAAATTATATTTATTTATTTTTATTTTTTTTATTTTTTTGCGGTACCGGGGATTGAACCCAGGGGCGTTCTACCTCCGCGCTACACCCCTGGCCGTATTTTTCTTTTATACTTTATTTTGAAACCGGGTCTCATGAAGTTGCGGAGGGCCTCACTAGGTAGAGAGAGAGAGAGAGAGAGAGAGAGCTGAGGCTGGCCGCGAACCTGGATCCTCCGGTCTCCACCTCCCAAAGTACTGGGATTACAAGTGTGCGCCACCACGCCCGGCATAAAATTATATTTAAAAAGAGGTACTAGTGAAAGGCACCCTGTTTTAGAAAGGACCCCTCACTCCAGCCATGGGACCCAGCGCTGACCCAGGAACTCTCAGGAGACCAACTTGCTGCAAACGCACGAGGTTTATTGAAGAAACCAGTGCACTGGGGCCGAGATTGTATCTCACGCAGGAGTAGAGGAGCTCGACCCTCAGCAAGGGGAGACGAGGGTATTTAAAGATACAACAGCAGAAGAAAAAGGGAGGGTAGGGCAAAGCGAGGTACTTGGAGGAATTTTTACAAGCTTATTTTTACCATTCTGTTGTTAAACATCAGTGATTAACCAATTCCTACAACAATGTTGTTTATCGTGATCCTATCTCATATCTACTAGTGGTTTAGCTAGTTCCTGGAGCAGCCTGCCTCTAGGGCAAAGGTCAGGGGTGAGGCTGTGTTTCTAGTAGAGCTGGCTTAATGAAGGTCTAGGGGTCTTAATATTTCAGGAGATGGTTCTTTCACTAGGTCAAAGAAATCAAAATTTAAAAGAGATGTCAATCCTCTCCATAGAGTTTCCAAATACTTTCCCAAATAAAGTACCTCTCAAAGTAATTACTATTGTTATTATTTAAAAACTGACAGTCTGATTCTAAAAAATTATACAAAAGTGCAATTTCTCAATTTAAATGAATTTAAATTTCTCAATTTAAGAGAATTTAAATGAAAACAAGCTAAATCAGGTCACTCATTCTGTCAGACACTGTTATTACCTATTTCTGTGTAACAAATTATTCCAAACTCAAAGCAACTTGTTTGTAAATTAAAGCTTTTGAGATGGCAAAAGAAAAGCACTGAATCAAGTGCTGGGTCTTAACAGAGGTCACTGGTCCCTTGTGCATGAAGCTGGGCTAGGTACATTTCTACATTTTCCTATGTTATCTAATAGCAGGTAATTTCTCCCTCCTCATCTTCTAACACCTTCCATGTGCACTTTGCTCTTCTATAAATACACTGGGCAAACTCCTGCATCTGTGTTCATTTTGTTTTCTTCTATCTGAGACATTTTTAACCAAGGCACTCTGCAGGGCAATTTTTTTCATTCAGATATATGTTCAAACAATATCTCTTCAGACTATCTAGTTTAAGAGCATCTGTCTCTCTTACTTTGTTTTCCTGTAAATCACATATACCTAGCTTCTACTTTTGCTTGTAAACTTATGTATAGGGCTTCTGTATGGCTTGTTTGAAATCATGATTTCTTTCTCTCCATTTAATTGGTATTAAAAGAAATGCCTCCGAAGAGCCATCTTTAAAGGTTATTTTTCCAGATGCTGGATTTTGCCCTTATTAAAGCCATTTAATGTGAAACCCATATCATTATGCTTTTCCTTTATGAATGTGGTTGTAAACTTGCAACCAAGGGACATAGCGCTCCCCACAGCCTGCTGAAACTTTAGATAGGCTTCTTTCAGATTCTAGGACCCTGCACTCCTTTTTCTTAGTGCATTTACTTTAAAACCTCTACTTGTAAATCCTTGTTCTGCTTCTTTGAGATGTAAATCTTTTTTAAAGCCTCTTGTCAGTTTTAAAACTCAGAAATGTCTTTCTCAAGGACCTTGGAAATCTAATTATGAAGGCAGATAGCACTCTTATCTCCCAGTTTTCTATAAGGATGGAATCTAAGTTCTGCTGGAAGTTGGCTCCAAATTATAAAACTACCTTCTATCATAAGCGTAATAGAAAGTTAACTTTTCCTTTGAGTAAGGGAAATTAGAAAACAGAGATAGCCCAGGGACCTTTGATCCTTTGTCTTGACAATGCTGGTTGTATACACTTGCTCTGTGGTCTCTCTGTTATTACTAGAACTAGCATTGCTTCCATCTGCTCCTTCTGTCTGGAGGAAGTTATTTTAACACTGGTTTTCTTATTCCATATTTTAAAATCCTAAAACAAAAATAAAGTAAATATTGCTTTTTAATACTAACTTGTATTTATGTTAACCATGTAGGTATGTATTCTTGTGTTAACGTATACATATATGTATATATGCACATATATACATGTATATTTTCTCTATATTTTTAAATGAAATTTCTTTCAAAAATTTAAAATTTTATTTAAAGTATAAAGTTACCCTCATTAATTATTTAGTTAATTTAATCATTTTATCACTAGGAGATGCTCATCTGAATACAGTTTGACATGCATATCTGCATATTTCACATCCATGGATTCAATTAACAATGGATCAAAATATATTGTTAAAAATTGTGTCTGAACTGAACACATACAGGATTATTTTTTCTTGTCATTTTTCCTAAATAATACAGCATAGCAACTATCTACATAGCATTTACATTGTATTAGGTATGTTAAGTAACCTAAGGTATGACTTATTGTACACTGGAGGATGAGCTCAGGTTCTGTGTCACTTTATATAAAGGTCTTGAATGTATTTAAATTCAGGTATACACAAGGAGTACTGGAACAAATTTATAGAAGATATCAAGGGCAGGCTGTATTTAAAAGACAGAAACTAAAAAATCAAATGATATAGAAAATATTTGTTACAGTAGATAGTCAGCTGTATTTGCAGATACATTGTTCTGAAGTCAGTGAACAAGGAGCTGAATCTCACACCAAAAATCTACTGAAGTAATTTGGTTTGACCACTCTGGGCCATTGCTGATTTACAACTGTAAATAATTCTGAAGTAAAACACTATTGTAATTTAACTCTTGATCTCCCAGAAAGGTTTAGTATTCTGACTTTTGGACACTATACAAACTGTAACTTGGATAATATATACTGAATATTTTTGCAGATACACTTTTAGTTTAAAATACTTCTAGTTAAAATACTATCTTTGAATACACTATATTTACTTTCTTTTTTCTTTTTTTTTTTTATAGCCTTCTCAGAACAAATGATTCATCTGGAAATAGCTCTTTATACCTGCTCCTTAACTAAAGGTCCAAGATAAATAGGAAGATCACATTTCCTGATCTGAATCTGAAATCTAAAATTCTTTTTTTTTTTTTTATGTTTTTATTGGTGCATTGTAGTCTCACTTCACAATGAGTA
>PVJS01014291.1:0-40608 GCA_004027185.1 Glis glis
CTGTGAGGTGGCTCATGGGTCCTGTGTAACAGGGAAGGGGCTGAGGACCTTATGCCCAAGGTCTAGTAATTGATGTTCTGGGATTGGACACCAGATCTGTCCACCTTGAAGCCTTTCAACTAAACTACCCTGAGCATTAAGGGACCTAATTAGAGCCCTGAAAACCCAGTCTAGGGGTGGGTAGAGAAGGCCGGGCTGCTTCGCTGAAGGGAGGCGTTGGCTCCAGAGCCTTGGGCTGGCACCTGAAGAGGGGCCAGGTGGGGCTGGGGCCCAAGGAAAATATGGAGACAAATGATTTGGGCCAGTGTTGGGCTTTCAAAGCATCACCTGGCTTTGAGCCCCGTGCTGAAGGCAGACATTCTGTTTATCCAGCTGGAATGAGGAGTTATGAAATAGAGACAAGAAAAAGCTGAGGCCCCGTGACTGTGGAGAGGCAGGATCAAAGCAGGTCTGGCAGGGGAGAGAATGGGATGTCGAGAGAAGGTATGTTCTTCAGCACCTGAAGGCAGCTGCAGACAGAGCTGGCTCCTGAGCCCTGGCCCTGCAGAGGTCCCAGCAGGTCTGCAGACCCAGCAGGGGGCTGAGCTCCACGCTCAGGTCAGGATCCTGCCTGGGGGAACCCAGTGCTTCCCAGGCTGACCCCTCTACACTCAAAGACATTAGATGCACAGAGTCAGCCCTCCCCACACCGCAGGGTAGAACCAAGGTGCTCTGGGACTTTGAGTTTCTCTAACACCATTTTAAAAGGTGAAACCTGTCTCTGAACATTCGGATTATCACAGTTCTCCCAAGGTCTCTTTTCTCCCTGGAGTAAAATTATGCACCTACGACTCCTGCCTTTGATGGCGATCCAGGCCCTGGCAGAGACTTTTCTAAAACAAATTTCACAACATTACTCTTCTATCATCTTTCCTGCCCCTCCTCACCTACACAGGAAACCATGTAGACTCCTCAGCCTGGCATTAAGAGACCTTCAAAACCCAGTGCCGATCTCCTATCACACACCCTCCTCTATGCTGCACACCAGACATACAGAACTGCTTGCTTTTATTCCAATTCTCCCGCTCCCAGGCCTCCCATGCCAGATTAACTTAACAATCATTGGCCATCCAATATGTGCTAGACCCAGGTGAATTCATAGAGAGGAGCTACAGCCACTGCCCTCAATAACTCACACTCTATTATGCTTCTGCCCGCTCAGGCTTGTGCTCTCCCAACCTTTTATCTGTGCTTCTCTTACTGTGCTTATTCTGTTGTGTCTTATTTTATGGCCATGTCTCTGTGTCTGCCTTGCTAGATTGGGGTAAACTACTCAAGGGGGACCAGATCAACTTTTATCTGTCTTTGCATCCCTCAAAGCACAAAGCAGGGCACAAGATGTGTGCTTCGATGGAGGGATGAATGAAGGAAGAAACCCTAGAAGCAACCCCAAATTTGTCTACATGGAAATAGCCACAAGTGTTTGAGGTGTGTCTCTCTCCTCTCCCCGAGCCGCCTGGCCGGGATGTGGTAGAAATTGGCAGCATTTGGTGCCGGGCGTGGTGGCGCACGCTTGTAATCCCAGTACTTTGGGAGGCAGGGACCGGAGGATCCGGGTTCGCGGCCAGCCTCAGCTCTTTCTCTCTTTCTCTCTCTCTCTCTCTCTCTCTCTCTCTACCTAGTGAGGCCCTCTGCAACTTTGTGAGACCCGGTTTCAAAATAAAGTATAAAAAAAATAGGGCTGGGGGTGTAGCACAGAGGTAGAACGCCCCTGGGTTCAATCCCCGGTACCGCAAAAAAAAAAAAAGAAATTGGCAGCATTTGGTGTCTCCCGGGCCTGGGTCTGCATTCTGGCCCTGAAGCTGTTGAAATGAAGGCGGGGCTGCTGGGAGAGTCCAGGAAGAGCGGGCTGTGGCCCAAATAGTTCTTTATTACTTTTACTGTTGCTTAAATGGCTTCTCAGGGCCAACCCCACTGGGTGTCTCTGCGGCAGGCACGCCGGACCCCGCAGGCCCTGGCAGTGGTCAGAGCAAGTAGGAAGTAGGGCTGACATCTGAATGTCCTAATCCTTCATCGTGTGAATGAATGCAGGCATCTTCCCTGTGTCCCTTCCGAGACCTCTAAAGAGGTTTCTAGCCCATGACAGAGAGATTTCTCCTCTGCCTTGGAATTGTGACCAATGACAAAAACCGAAAGTGAACGGTGCTAAGCATCCCTTCTTGTAACTTTAGAGAGCTGATGGCAGTGGGCTCAGTCATATGCTGTTGGGGTCTATGAGAAGGTGCCGGCTTAAGAAGCCATCCTGCATCTAAGACCCTGTCCCAGGTCAGCTCTGGGGGCTGTTCTCTGTTCCACGCAGACACGGGGTGGGATGGGTGGGGACAGATGAGTGCCACCCCTGATGGTTCCCAGAGTGGCTGTAAAGAATGGAATTCCTGAATGAGGAAGGGCTGGCTTTTTGATCCTTGCTTAGGCGGTTGCTTCTTGGCCCCTGCGCTTCTGAAGAGGTAAGGGGATCACAGAGACACAGAGCGATGGGGGGCACCGAGGCTGGAGCTCCTCATACCAGTCACGTAAAAGGGCTGGACGATGGATTCTGTGTGTGTCCCCTGGCCAGGGAGCTGGCCTGGGCAGTAGCTGAGGGGCACTACATGAGTCCTCACATGCACAAAGCCAGATCTGCCAAGGGGCAGCTATGATGTTTTGGGCTAGAATGTTCTACAAAGGCTCCTGCGTTGGAGGCTCAGTCCCCAGCTGGGTGCTACTGGGAGGTGGTGGAGACTTTAGGAGGATAGGGTCTAGTTGGAGGACGAAGGTCACTGGAGGAGTGACTTTGAAGGTTTATTTTGTCCCTGGCCCCTTCCTCGCTCACTCTCTGCTTCTGGGCCCCCATGAGGTGAGCAGCCTGTGTCCGTCCACCATGATGTTCTGCCTCACCACAGGACCGGAAACAACGGAGTCCCGACTATGGACTGAAATCACCAAAACCGTGGGCCAAAGTCAATCTTTCTTCCATTAAGTGATTTTTCTCAGGGATTTTGTCACAGTGACGGAAGGCTGACAAATGCAGCTGCCACAGCCTGAGGTGCTGCGTCAGCATAAACCTCACTCTTCCAGGTGAAGCCGTCGAAGACTTGGCCAACTCACAGGAGCCTAGAAATGACAAGCCGGAGACTGGCGGTGGACAGGACTGTAACCTTGCCTCATTCAGTGAGGAACTTCCAGAACCTTCCTCTTATTTGCCTTCTCTCTGCCCCAGTGCACAAAGGAGTGGGGAGCTAGTCAGTAGTAGAGGAAGGAGGCGCCGACTCAGAGGATCAGTGACACGTCCCACCCCCACTTCCTGCCTCCTAACCGCAGTCACTGTGGAGTCAGCCTGTGCCGGGGAGGGAAGGAACGCTCTGAATTGAGTTGGAGATGGAATTCTTTTAATGAAGAGGACTGAGTCTTAAGCACCTGATTACCAATAACCGAGAGTGACTAAAAACTTAGGGAATCTTGCCAAGGCGCCATCAAAGCAATGGTTACACAGGACAGAACAGTTCACCAGAGCGTGGTGACCGTGTGGAGTTAGAAAGAAAACAGGAATCATTTCACGTTGATGTGTCAAGGCATAGGGGCTCTGCAGGAAACCTGGTTACCGGCATGACGTCTCATTACAGCTGCTACTGTTTGGTGCCAAGGGAACTTTGGATAGACCACCTTCGTGGGCTTTCCACATAGGCGACCTCATTTAGTAATTATGCATTTGAGTGCTTCCTATTGCTTCTAAAATCACAAACTTTTTGGCTTAAGGCAACTCAAATTTATTATCTTACAGTTCTGTAGGTCAGAAATCTGATGTGGGTCTCCTGGGCTCCAATCACGGAACTGGCAGAATCGCATTCCTTTTTGAAGTCTCCAGGGAACAATCGATCCCTTGACTTGCCTCTAGAGGCCCCCTGCCTGCCAGTCCTTGGCTTGTGACCCCTCCGTCAATCTTCAAAGCTGGAATGGTGGGCGGGGTCTTCGCACGGAGTTCGCCCAGCCTTCCTGTTTGCCTCCTTCCTATTCTAAGGTTCCTTTTGACCACTCTGGCCTCACCTGGATAGTCCAAGACGATCTCCCTATCGTGTGTGTGTGTGTGTGTGTGTGTGTGTGTGTGTGTGTGGTACTGGGGATTGAACCCAGGAACATGCTACCTCTGAGCTATACCCCCAGCCCCATTTTATTATTTACTTTGAAACAGGGTCTTGCTAAGTTGCTGAGGGCCTCGCTAAGTGGCCAAGGCTGACTTTGAACCTGCAATCCTCTTGTCTCGCTCTCCCAAGTACTGGGATTACAGGCCTGAGCCACCACTGTGCAGCTCAATCTCCCTACCTTAAGGCCAGATGATTACTGACCCTTGTTCTATCTGCTACTTCAATCCTCTTTGCCACATCAGGTAACATATTCACACATTCAAGGGATTAGGACTTGGATATCTTGGGGGTGCATTATTCTCCCACCACCTTTGTTATTTTCCACATGTTACACATGAGGTAAAAGGGAGGTGCGGTGACTTCTCCAAGGTCACCCAGGGAGGAAGCTGCAGACCCTGGAGTTGATCATCTGTCCACAGACAGGCTTTGTTCCCTAAAAGCACTGGGTCTGACAATTAGCAGCCAGAATCAACCTGGGCTTTTAGCCCAGTGTGGAAGGCTTGTGCTCTTTTTATCCCTGGAGTTGCTTTGCCTAAGTCAGTGTTCCTGATCAGCTCCTTTAGTCTTTGTGATAATTTACAGCAGGTTCCAGGGTTTTGGGTTTGTTTGTTTTGTTTTTTTCTCTCTTAGCTGGTTCTTTTTTTTTTTTTTTGTGGTACTGGGGATTGAACCCAGGGGTATTCTACCTCTGAGCTACACCCCCAGCCCTAGTTTTTATTTTTAATTTTGAAACAGGGTCTAAACTGCAGAGGGCCTCACTACATAGCTGAGGCTGGCCGCGAACCCAGATCCTCTGGTCTCAGCCTCCCAAGTACTGGGATTACAAGCGTGTGCCACCACGTCTGGCTCTTAGCTGGTTCTTGGCTATTCATTTGGCCTGTGACATTTTTGAACCTACACTATCTTTAATTTTGTATATAGTCACACTCGGACTCCAACAGATACTTCCCATTACTTTTACTCTTAGAAATCACCCCCATCGAGAGAATCAATTGGCAGTCACTTTTATTTCCTTATTATTTAATTTCAACCACCAGCTCTTTAATTTTATCTGGAATTTATTTGTTTCTGGTGGAAAGAGAGAATCTGAATGAATTTTTCACTCTCTTCCCACAAAAACAATTCAACCAGATGTCCCAGCAATCATTAGGCTATGGCAGTATTTGACTATTTATTAAATGGTTATGTATACCAGGGGTTGTTCCTGACCAGTTGTTCGTGCCATTTTTCTGCTGTGGCTCCAGTATCATACTGTTTTAATTACTACAGTCATAAAACATGTTTTCAAACAGAGAACACATACTCACTTACTTAAAAGTGAACCGGTCTTGAGTTCATTCTTCTGAGTGGATATTACAATAATTTAAAATTGACATTTAATTTACCCGAAAATTAACTAGAGACCACCTAACATCTTTACAATACTTGATTCTGAGATCTAGGAACATTCTATTTCTCTCCATTTACCCAAGTTTTTATGTCCCTCAATAAAGTTTTCTTCATATAAGCCCTACTCTTTTTCTCTAAAGGTTGCTTTGAGGTATTTTATGGTCACTATACATATTATCTTTTTCTAATCTGTTGTCTGATTAACTATTGATGGTATATAGGAAAGGTAATGACCTTTTTTTTTTTTTTGCGGTACCGGGGATTTGAGGCCAGGGACATTCTACCTCTGAGCTACACCCCCGGTCCTATTTTTTATACTTTATTTTGAAACCGGGTCTCACGAAGTTGCGGAGGGCCTCACTAAGTAGCTGAGGCTGGCCGCAAACCCGGATCCTCCGGTCTCCGCCTCCCAAGTACTGGGATTACAATCTATTTGAAATGACTACATCTAGTCATTTAAGATGAATCGTTAATCTAATTTTTTCCTGCAGATTTCCTTCCTTCCTTCCTTCCTTCCTTTTCTCTCTCTCTCTCTCTCTCTCTCTTTCTTCTCTCTCTCTCCTCTCTTTCCTTCTCTTTCTTTCTTTTGTACTGGGGAATTAACCCAGGGGCATTTTACCTCTGAGCCACACCCCCAGCCCATGTTAAAATTTTTAATTTTAAAATAGGGTCTCGCTAAATTGCTGAGGTTGGCCTTGAACCTGCCATCTTCCTGTCTCAGTTTCTCAAGTACTGGGATTACAGGTGTGAACCCTTGTGCCCAACTTAATTCTCATGGATTTAAGGGGTGCATACTCTTCCAATAATGATAAATGTAGCTCTCAATTTCTGATGCTAGTATTGACTTCCTATCTTACTGTATGGGGGAGGATTTCCATAACTAAAAGATCAAGAATGTCCCTTTCTCATTCTCGATTCCCATAGATGTTTGTGGTTGACAACAATGGTGCCGATGGAGGTTAAGATCCAAACTGCCCTGAAATGAAAGGCTTTCCTCCAGTTATTAAATTATTTTCCCTTTGAGAGGATTCTGTTTTTTTGTTGTTGTTGTTTGTTGGTTTGTTTTTGCAGTACCAGAGATTGAACCCAGGGCTGTTTTACCTCTGAGCTACACCCCAAGCCCTATTTTTTATACTCTATTTTGAAACCGGTCTCACGAAGTTGTGGAGGGCCTCACTAAGTAGCTGAGGCTGGCTGCGAACCCAGATCCTCCGGTCTCTGCCTCCCAAGTACTGGGATTACAAGCGTGCGCCACCACCCGGCTGATACTGTTGCTTTTATGTGCATCTATTCAAATAACTTTTTTCTTATGTGATACAATTATATTATAAAGTAGTGATAGCTTTTCAAGTGCTGAACTATCTTTGGATTCCTGGCAAAATAACTTCCTTGATTGTGGTGAATGACTGTCTTAAGCACGAAATATGGATTACGATGATTGATTGAAGAGTTTTGTATCTGTGTTTAGAGGTAAGATTTGTGAGTTGAGCTAGAAGAAGGTGAACTGTTATGTCTCAGGTTTGACATCTGTGATGGATGGGGAGCAGGGAGGCAAGCAAAGGAACCCAGAAGAATGAGGAGGAAGAGGAGGATGAGGATGAGGAAGAGGAGGAGGAGGAGGAGGAGGAGGAGGAGGAGGAGGAGGAGGAAAACTCCACTATTCAAATGAACGTCTTTCACCACAGTTGCCTCAGCAACATAGCAGAATCCAGTCTGAAACTCAGTAGCCCTCTCAGTAGAAACTGCTAATTTTTATAGGATTGCCTGGTAAGTGAGAGTCACAGTTAATTGAGAAGCTGGATATTGTTTTAAGATAGCCATCCTTCATCAGGTTCATTCTTGTATATAAAAATGACCAGGCTGCTCATGACTCATCATCATGTAATATAAGTCTATAATAATTTTCCTGTTAATTTATTCTATTCGTTAGCATTTGATTACACAAATATTCTCTTAAGGCTTTATTATGCTTGGATGTGAGAGAATTAAAATTGTACTTCTTCAAATTAGTCTATCCTGGTGAGTTTCAAGTGAGGGGTTTCACTCTACTTTTTTTTAATTTAAAAAAATTCTCTGTAGTTAACTCCCTGTAGTTTTTTTTATACAAGCAAATGAAGATTGTTTGATCTTTGCTATTTTTTTTTTTACTATATACTCTCTTTGTTTTCTGAGGCTTAGAATCTATTTGTAAGTCATTGGAGAAGAGACAGTAGTGGGTGTGAAATTCTTTTTCTCAAAAGATAATATCACAAATAGCATATTGCTCACCTGTCCACCCACTTGTGCAGGGGAGGAGAGATGACTGCTTTTTCAGTGGCCCCCTGGATTTAATTAGAGGCGGGATCTGTTGGGGAGGGATCCTAGGTTGGAGCCAATGAGAGTCCTCCCTCCAGACACCCTTGGATGCGGGTAATGGGGTAATGCGGGGCAAGGAGTGAAGCTCAGCTGATTCTCCTTAAGGGTGAGGGGTAGGCCTTTCCCCCATCCTGCCTGTGTGCCTCCACAGTCTCCCAGGGCCTCCCTGCCTCTAGCCTGCTCCTCTCACCTTGCCAGTCCATCGATCACACTGCTGCCAGGTGAACTATTTAAAAAGGAAAATTCCGTGAGCCATCTGACTTAGAACCCTTTACTTTTTTTTTTTTCTGGCACTTTCTGGAGTGTCAAACCCTTATTAGAGAGGCCCTGCTCACCTCTCCAGGTTTGATTCCATTTATACAATGGCACCCTTCCTGCCTGACGGACACTACATGCTCTAGCCAAATGAATTTTTGTGTTCCCTAGTATACCACTCAATGGATCATCTGCCGTCCCACCTCTCTGCTTTCCACGATGCATGGAAAGCCTCCCTCCGGAATGCTTTCCGGTCCCCCTCTCCAGGTAATTTCCTACACATCCTAGGACTCAGGACATGAAGAAGGCTTGAACTGAAAGCTAGACTGAGTGTCTCTGCCCTCCCGTAAAACCCGGAGCCTGTCTCCAACATGCATTAAACACACACTGTTGTAATCGCTTAGGACAGCCTGTGACATCCTGGGTTTCCTGAAAACAAGGCCTACATGCAAATTTTTTTTTTTTTTTTGCGGTACCGGGGATTGAACACGGGTGTTCTACCTCCGCGCTACACCCCGGCCCTATTTTTTTATACTTTATTTTGAAACCGGGTCTCACGAAGTTGCGGAGGGCCTCACTAAGTAGAGAGAGAGAGAGAGAGAGAGAGAGAGAGAGAGACAGGGAGAGAGAGAGAGAGAGAGAGAGCTGAGGCTGGCCGCGAACCCAGATCCTCCGGTCTCCGCCTCCCAAAGTACTGGGATTACAAGCGTGCGCCACCACGCCCGGCTCAAACATTTGTTTTTAAAGATTGAAATGAATTCATCTCCGACTCCCCGGTGTCAGTCATAGTATGATCCCGATCATCGCGGATGCCCAGTGAGCTTGTCTTCAGTGGATAAATGTGTCACTCTCATTTTGCAGGTGGGGAAGAGTACAATGAGGGGAGCAGCCAAAGGGCTCAAGGAGCACTGGCTGGGGAGTGGGGACCGCATGTTCTGCTATGGTTTGTGACCTGGTTTCTTGACTGCCTTGCCCGGAAGCTGTATGATGAGGGTCAGTGCCCAAACATTCCCACCCAAGTACCCTTAAGAGTGGAAGGTACCTGGGGCCTCAGCAGGCCCAGGGGTCACTGAGTCTGAAGTTTCACATTTTAAATAACATTCATGTGAAATCTGTGCTATGTTCCCTAAAAAGTCCCTTTTTAAAAATTGAAATATGAGCCGGGAGTCGTGGCGCACGCTTGTCATCCCAGTACTTGGGAGGCTGAGACAGGAGGATCCGGGTTTGCAGCCAGCCTCAGCTACTTAGTGAGGCCCTCCGCAACTTAGTGAGACCCTGTTTCAAAATAAAGAATAAAAAATAGGACTGTGGGTGTAGCTTGGTGGTAAAATGCCCCTGGGTTCAATCCTCAGTACCGCAAAAAATAAAAAATTAAAATATGTTTATAATATATGCCAGTTAGTTGACTTATTCAACCTCCCTTAATCATCAACTGCAATTGGCATTCTGAGATGGGCCACGGTTATCCTCTGCCAACACCACCTTGTGGGTACCTCTGTTAGAGATAGAGGGAAAAAGAGGAAAGAATATTGATTCTGGACACATAAAAGGCTGGATCCCATGCTAGTTCTATTACCACAGTCCCGCCTTAAACAAGACTTTGCTTTCTGAGGTTTCAGTTACTTGAGGTCAAACACAGTCAGAAAATATTAAGGGGAAAGTTCCAGAAAGAAATTATTCAGAAGTTTCAAATAATATAGTGTAGGGTTATAATTGTTCTATTTTATTATTCGTTATTGTTAATCTTTGACCATGCCTAATTTATAAATTACACTTCATCATAAGTTATGTATGTAGAAGAAAAAGTGTATATAGGTTGGTGCTATCTGTGGTTTAAGCATCTACCGGGGATCTTAGAACGTATCCCATGAGGGTAAAGGGGACTACTGTACTTAGTAGCTGTGTACCTTTAAGCAAGTTGTTTAGCCACTTTGGGAATGGTGGTCTCTCTGTAAAACTGGGGTGATGTCACCCCCACAGGGTGGAGTGAGGAGTCCGTGAAGCAGCCCAGGAGGCCCCCCAGCATAGTGAGCACCGTGTTACTCAGGATTGGTTCTCTTTCTTCACCTCAACTTGCATCAGCGTCTCTTCACAGCCCCTGTTCATTCCATCAGGAGAGAATGATTACGAGCAGTGGTTGATCTAAAGGGCTGGGAGAATCTGAGGGTCATAATGGAAAGCGTCCTCGTACATCCGGAGCCGTTCCTGCCTCGGCCTTCCTTCCCTAAACCCCCTGAGCCAATTCACTTAATACTCATGTCCAGTTTCCTCCTGTGTAGATTAGGATAATTAAACTATCCTTGCAGAGCTTTAGAAAAGATTAAATCATGTAAAAATCTAGTAGAGTGTTCATCATATGTGAGGTATTTAACATGTAGGAAATATTATGGTTAATTGTACAATCATGTATTTTCACAGGCCCTGGGTATGGTAGGCAAAATAATGCTCCCCCCTCAAAAAAAGATGCATACATTCTAATTCCTGTGAAATGTGAAACCTGTGAATATTATGTTACTTTCATGTTAAAAGGAGCATTGCAGATATGATTAGATGAAGGAGCTGGAAATGGGGAAATTATTTCTGGAATGTCCAGATACACACAAGTTGTCCCCCTCTCCTTTTTTGGGGGGAGGTACTAGGGATTGAACCCAGGGGCCTATACCTCTGGGTTATACCCCTAGCCTTTTTTATTATTTATTTTGAAACAGGGTCTCACTAAGTTGCTGAGGCTGGCCTTGAACCTGCAATCTTCCTGTCTCCGCCTCACAAGTCCTGGGATTACAGGCGTGTACCACCACACCTGGCCACACAACTGTTCTTAAGAGTCAGACAACTTGAACAAAAGCAGACAGAGATTTGAAGACGCTACACTGCTGGGTTTGAAGACAGAAGAGGGGCTGTGAGTCTAGAAATGAGAATAGCCTGCAGAAGGCAGAAAAGTCGAGGGAATGGATTCCCCCCAGAACTTCCCCCAAGTGCAACCCCACTGACAGCCTGAGTATAGCCCAGTGAAACCCTTTTTAGACTTCTGACCTCCAGAACTGTAAGATGAAACATTGGTGTTGTTTTAAGCCACTCAGTCTAGAGTAATTTGTTGCAGCAGCAGTAGGAAATTGATACAGCAGGCGAGGACATCCTTGAACACACAGCAGTAGTGACCACCCAGATTCCTCCTTGGTCATGGGGTCCTCTGGCAGTAGCTGGTCCCCTCACACTTCCCTCATCTGCCCCCGTATTCCGCCTCAGGCTAGTGCCGCTTTCCGAAGCTGGGAAGGTGCTACTATGCCTGAAATGTGCTGCTGTGAACCACATACTTTTCCCTGCACAAAAGTAGAAGAAAAGATATAGGGGTGTGTGTGTGTGTGTGTGTGTGTGTGTGTGTGTGTGTGTGTGTAGTCAGAGGCATCTCAAAACAGGAAAACACCACATGATGGGGGCAATAATTCAGTCCCGCTCAACTCCAGAATGCCCAACCTGGCACGTTGAGGATAAGTGGTGGTTGCCATGGCAACAGCATCCCTCGCTCCTGCTTGCTGCCTTCTTTGTGCAGCTCACCGCTGTGTGTGAGATGCAGTCACCGCCCAGCGCTGAGCAGCATCGTGCCATGACAGGGTCCCGCACACCACGATGCCAAGCACTGTGCTGTTCCCCTTTTCTAAATTAACTTCCTGGATGCTAGAAACCAGGAAATAGGTTGGAGAACCGAGTGGGAGGCCTCAAGGCATAGAGGACAGAGGACTGAACTTGTTAAAGACTTGTTAAAGTCTTTTCCTTCCACTTTTGTATGACGGACAGGCCAGAATAACCTGGCAGCTTCTCGTACAGCTGTGAGGTTAAGTTCCCGGGACATCATCAATGTAGACTAAGGGAGACAGGGAGCTAAAGAGTGGTCAGGTTAAGGTTATTTCTCTATTCCTGAAAAACAGTCCTTCCAACTGGAGGGTCAAGTCCCAAGGGGCAGCTTCAGAGTCCCGATTTTTCTCAGAAGCGTGTCCATTCCAAAGTGAATGAATGAGGAGAATGTGAGACCAGCCCACCCCGGAGGCCTGTGCATCCAGGGATCACTGCTGTTGAACTCCAAGGGCCTGGCTTGCCTGACTGTTCCTCAGAGACCTCCTCATAGTCCTTAAGCTCTGCTACTGGGAAGGAGAGACTCTGAGGCCCAGAAATCAAGAAGCAGAAGAAAATCCTGCAACCTCATCTTATGAACCAGTTAACTTAGTTCTAAGAAGGCTCACCTGGCTCTTCTCCAGGAGTGACAGTTAGGTAGGGAAGTTGGGACATACACACAAGTAACTGCAATCCAGGGTGTACACTGGGCTCAAGTAGGCCAAGCTGGGCTGGGCAGAAAGCAAATTCATGTCCCTCCATTAGGTCACATCACCTGCCACTGCACTGCTGGTCCACAGCGGGTCCTGGGAGAAGAACCTCACTGCAGAGAGCAATGGGAGCTTGCAGTGCTGCTGGGGCCAGGCTACGCTATGCCATCTCACAGCACTCCATGATACAGATACCACTAGAGTTCATCAATTAAATATGGGAGCCCAAGAGGAACCACGGAGCTGCCTGCGGGGCCACCCAGAGTTAGGAAGCAGTGTGGCGCTTGCTGGGTTTTGCTTTTGTGTGATGTTCACAGTATGTGAGTGACTTGTTCCCCTCACTACAGCCACCCAAGGGAGAACGTCACAGGCCAAGAGAACAGCGTGAGTTCAGGGCTGGTGGTGCATCATTGGACGTCCAGTGACTGCAAACAGCTGTGTTCGCAGGTGCGTGGACAGCTACAGTGAGGACAGTTCTTGGGTCCTTTGGCAAATAGTCCCAGTCGCCTGTCTACCTTCTCAGTCTCTCCTAACTACTTTGTTCGACGCATCAATGTGGGAGCTGTTCTTAAGGGGGATGAAGTTGCCATTTGTTTAGTAATCTATAGATGGGACATGAACTAAATTAGAGAAAACCTCCCTTTGCTCTGAAAAGAAAAGGGGGAAACAGAGGTATTGGTAATTCCCAAGTGCAGGTGTTCTGCTAGGCTTATTTTTTATTTTATTTTTGTGTTACTGGGGAATGAACGCAGGGGCATTCTACTTCTAAGCTTACACCCTCAGTCATATTTTATTTTTTATTTTGAAACAGGGTCTCACTAAGTTGCAGAGGGCCTCGCTGAGGCTGGCCACAAACCTGTGATCCTCCAATCTCAGCCTCCCAAATACTGAGATAAAAAGCATGTGCCACCATGCTGGGCTTCTGTTAGGCTTATTTATTTCAATACAATCCCTCTGTGAGATCATTCTCATTTTACAAAGGAGGAAACAGAGGCTCACTCAAAATGGGAACCCTGTCCTATCTGGCCCAAAGCTCCTGCTCTGTTTCACCAACAAACAGAGCTTTGCATTTGTCATGAGGTGGCCCTCAGAACCGCAGTATTGTCATGCTGTTAAATGCAAATATTTGCATTCCCTTCGGCAAGGCATAACACAAAGTGAGCGCCCAGAAAGTGTCTTTCTGGTGGACCTGCTGAGAAGAAAAATGCGCTATATCTCATCCTAGGGGATAAATGCCCCCTTAGGGGCTGGCCGAAGCTGAGTGAGGCAGAGACAAATTGGCATGGATTTGGAGGAAAAGGGGGACAGGCTGAGAAAGCCAGCGGAAGTGCCATGTGGAGCCCACCAGGCTGGCTTCCCTGGCAACTGGTGAGGAGAGGCAGAGGCATCACTGGCACAACTCATAGCGAGGGGTAATTACGCTGTGCGAGGCACTCCCTGGTGCGAAGGGCCAGGAGGCGCAGCCAGCAGAAGTCATCGTGAATATGGAGTTTGCTGAGCACTGTGAAGCCAACCAGGAAGTGGGATGGGGCAGTGCGGTTTCAAAGCTCCCACCTTCAGAGATGCCAGGACTAAGTTGTCCCTAAAGCACTGTTGGAGAGAGGCCACCTCATCTTCTCGCCAGGGCTCTGTCCATGTGCAAGGACCAGGGCTCGGTCCATGTGCAAGGACCTCCCTCTGCAAAGCCCTCCCACCAGGCTCTCTGCTGGAGTTCAGCCCTGTGCAGGGCCACGCTGGAATGGGATGCCTCCAGGAAGCCTTTGCTGACCCATCTCCCCAACTGCAGTTCCTGCTCCCACCACCCTTCTCCAGCCCTCCCCAACTTCCCTTTCCCAGGGATCCAAGCACGCTTTGCTGCATGGAGTAAATTGTTTATTTTTCTCCCCTGGACTTGGGAGCATTTTGGAGACAAGATCTTGTCTGACTGGTGTCTAATTCTCTCTCTCTCTGTGTGTGTGTGTGTGTGTGTGTGTGTGTGTATGTGTATGTGTGTGTGTTACTCAAGATGGAACCCAGGGGATTTCTACCTGCAGGCTACACTCCCAGACCTATTTTACTTATTTATTTTTTAATTAGAAACAGGTTCTTGCTAAGTTGCTGAGTGCCTCACTAAGTTTCTGAGGCTGGCTCTGAACCTGCAATCCTCCTGTCTCAGCCTCCCAAGTGCTGGGATTATAAATGTGTGCCACCTTGCCCGGCCAGCCTGATGTCTAATTCTTGATCACTTTATACATAGCTTTTCTTTCTTTCTTTCTTTCTTTCTTTCTTTCTTTCTTTCTTTCTTTCTTTCTTTCTTTCTTTTCTTTTCTTTTCTTTCTTTCTTTCTTTCTTTCTCTTTCTTTCTTTCTTTCTTTCTTTCTTTCTTTCTTTCCTCTCTCTCTCTCTCTCTCTCTCTCTCTTTCTTTCTCTCTCCCTTTCTTTCTCTCTCTCTTTCCCTTTCTTTCTCTCTTTCCTTCCTTTCTCTCTCTCTTTCTTTTTGGTATTGGGGATTGAACCAAGGGGCATTCTGCTACTGAATAACACACCCAGCCCTTTAATTTTTTTTTTAAATTTTGAAACAGGGTCTCACTAAGTTACCACCCAGTGGCTTGAAACCTGCAACTCTCCTGTCTCATTCTCCCAAATACTGAGATTACAGGGGTGTGCCACTGCGCCCCACAGCCATTTAAATGGTAGAAGTTACTTATATAGGGGGGGTGAATAAACAGACAGCTGGTGAGGGAGAGAAGTGTGTCCTCTACTTATAGGTGAGAGGATGAAAAGAGAGAGGATGAGTGCATGGGTGCCAGACCAGTAGGTCGACCCGGCCCTGTGATGAATGGAGCATCCTTCGGCCTGTGGTCTCACCTTCTGCTTGGGGAAGAAACCTGGGCATTACGACAAAGAGTGTTCAACATGAAGAAAACATTAGATTGTTCCAAGAAGACTCCCTAGTGAGTATTTAGTCCTGGAGTCTTTGGTGATGAGGAAGCAGGCCCACAGAAGAGAAGGGTCTGGTCTGAGGTCTCATGGGGAGCAGTGGTGGGGCTGGACAAGAACCTGATGTCCAGCCCAGACCTCACTTGGCTGGCCAGGCAGCTTCTGCTTACCCTCCAGTGGTGTCATCTGAATTTGGCCAGAAGGACCTCAGGGATGCAGACCCATGCAAATCCATCAACTCTTCTCTAAGAAATTCACTGTATTTTTCAACTTGTTTCTTTGCTTTCTACAGTTCCTGTTATTTTTTTTTAATCTCAGTTAATATATTTTTTTTTGCGGTACTGGGGATTGAACCCAGGGGCATTCTACCTCTGAGTTACACCCCCAGACCGATTTTTTTTCTTTATTTTGAAACCGGGTCTCACTAAGTTAAAGAGGACCTCACTAAGTAGCTGAGGCTGGCTGCAAACCTGCGATCCTCCTGTCTCAGCCTCTCAAGTACTGGGATTACAAGTGTGTGCCACCATGCCCGGCTCTCAGTTATTTATTTATTTATTTTTTTTGCGGTACTGGGGATTGAACGCAGGGGCGTTCTACCTCAGTGTTACGCCCCCGGCCCTATTTTTTTTTTAGACTTTATTTTGAAACCGGGTCTCACGAAGTTGCGGAGGGCCTCACTAGGTAGAGAGAGAGAGAGAGAGAGAGAGAGAGAGGAGAGAGGAGAGAGGAGAGAGGAGAGAGGAGAGAGGAGAGAGGAGAGAGGAGATATATATAAATATAAATATAAATATATATATATATATATATATATATATATATATCTCACGCGCGCGCGCATGCGCACTGAGGCTGGCTGCGAATCCGGATCCTCTGGTCTCCACCTTCCAAAGTACTGGGATTACAAGCGTGCGCCACCAGGCCCGGCTCTCAGTTAATATTTTCTATGCACTCATGAAGTAAGCCCCTGATGAAGACTTGAGAAGTCCCTGTGCAGCTGGCACTTCACGCAGCCGTGCCCTTTCTTGTTCCCCTTACACTGGCCTTCCTGGGTCTTGGTGGACCACAGTGAACTATGGGGCGGGGCTGCTGCAGTGTGTGTGTGAAGATGAGCTCCCAAAAAGGAGAGAAGAGAGGGGAGAAAGGGAGCAGTGAGGTGGTGTATGGCAGTGAGAATAAAGAAGGAGTGAGCTAGAGTCAGGTGTGGTGGTGCATGCCTGTAGTCCCAGTACTTGGTAGGCTGAGATAGGAGGATCACAGATTTGAGGCCAGCCTCAACAACTTAGCGAACCCCTCAGCAACTTAATGAGACCCTATTTCAAAATAAAAAATAAGCCAGGTATGGTGGCACACGCTTGTAATCCCAGTACTTGGGAGGCTGAGACCAGAGGATCCAGGTTCACGGCCAGCCTCAGCTACTTAGTGAGGCCCTCTGCAACTTAGTGAGAGCCTGTTTCAAAATAAAGAATAAAAAATAGGGCTGGGGGTGTAGCTCAGAGGTAGAATTCCCCTGGGTTCAATCCCCAGCCCCGAGGACCACCACTTTGCAGAGTTTGTGTGTATGTGTGTGTGTGTGGGGGGGTACTAGGAATTGAACCCAGGGGCATTCTACCTTTGAGCTATAACCAAGCCCTTTTAAAAATTTTTGTTTGTTTGTTTGAAACAGGGTCTTCCTAGGTTGTGAGAACCTTGCTAAGTTGCAGAGGCTGACCTAAAACCTGCGATTCTCCCGTCTCAGCCTCCCAAATCCTGGGATTACAGGTGTGTACCACCATACCCGGTGCAGAGAATTCTCTTCTGGAAGGAGGCTGAAATGAAGAAGGTCAAGAACTTTCAAACACAGCCCTCCCTCTCCCCGCTGCTCACACTCTGCATGGCCACATGTACACATACATGCTTGCATGCACACTCCGGGTGAAGGCCACGGCTTGTCAGAGTCCCTTCCCTGATGATTGACGAGGTCTGCCTTACAGTGACCTTTGTGATATGAATTCCAAAGTAGAAAATCCTCTTCAGAGGCCCTAAAACCTTGCCACTATTCCTTTGGCTTTCCTGATAAACCCTAAGTCCCTTAGAAGGATGTGCATGTGAAATGGAGCCAGGCATTGATAAATTAGTGTAAATAAATTGATAAGAAAGATTTAAGGGAGCAGGTTTGGGTGAGGGCAAGGCAAAGGTGGAGAGGGTTGGTGGGGGCAGAAGTTATGGAGCTGAGAATGAGACAAGGGAAATGGGAAGGGGTCTGCTGCAGACATTTCACACTCGGGGCCATCACTGTCCTCTTGAGAGAGCTCTGGAGTCAGCTCTGTTCCAGAGAGTGTTTGGAACCATCTTTCAAACCCATTCTCAGCCCAGGAGAAGTCTAACATTTGGCCATGTTCAAGCCCCATTTCCTAAATGAAGGTTGCCCCCAAAGCAGCCATGTGTGAGCTCACCCCCACCCCATAATGAGGGGCATGGCAGGACTGCCTTCCACTTGAACTCTGCATGTGCCTGGTCTTCTGGCATAACGATCGAAATCCTCACAACAGAGCTGTGTGTGAGGCATTGCTGTCCCCGTCATTTGGATAAATAAACTGAGGCCCAGAGAGTTTATGCCACTTGCCCAAGGTCACACAATCAGAGTCAGATCTGGGAAATCCAAGGTCAGAGCCTGCGCCCAGCTCAGCCATGCAGTAGCTGCGTGACCTGAGACGTGGTACTTTCCCTCTTTGTGCTTCAGTTGCCTCATCTGTAAAATCGAGATTGTAATGGTACCAGGTGCAGAAAGCTGTTGTATAAATTAAATCATTAACATAGAGAACATGTGTAGAGTAGTGCCCGGTGTGTAGTCAGTGCTTCATAACAGTTGGCTATGATTATTGGTGTGTGTGTGTGTGTGTGTGTGTGTGTGTGTGTGTGTGTGAGAGAGAGAGAGAGAGAGAGAGAGAGAGAGACTAGGGATTGAACCCAGAGCATTCTACTTCTGATCTACAGCTCCAGCTCTTTAATTTTTTTTTTTGAAACAGGGTCTTGCTAGGTTGCTGAGAGTCTCATTAAGTTGCTGAGGCTGTCCTCGAACCTTCAATCCTCCTGTGTCAGCCTCCCAAGTACTGGGATTACAGGCATGCGCCATCACCTGGCTGAGTGTTATTCTTGTTATTATTCTTTCAGTTTCCAGGAGATCCGGTCTTCTCTGTTTCTCTCATAGCATCTACTTGACACATATTACAACAAACATTAGCCCCTTTCCCTTTTTCTTTCTTTTGTCTTTCTGAAAACTACCATCCGGACCAGAAAAATGTCACAACAGCTTATTTTATCCAGAAAAGCTTTCCATCTGCCTTGGAAAGAGGAGCCAACTCTGGCACTATGGGGTCAAAGCAAGCAGAGTTCAGGGCCTCCAAGTGTGGCCCTTGCCTGGCTGGAGTTCAGAGGATGTTTCCTTGGAAACCCACAGTGGAGATGCAGGGCCAAGCCTGTCACCCGCAGGCTTCCAGCCCCATATCACCGACACATTGCGATCCAACGTCATGTTCTCTTGTCCTGGACAAGGCTGTTCTGATAAAGGGCTGACTGATGGGCAGGAAGGGGAACGCCTTGCCAATGTGCTTGTTTCCATTAGATTATGGATGTATTTTTAGAGTGCCTGAGAAATATCTAGGATCTTGCCTTGTAAGATGATTTCGTGGACTAGGACTAAGAAGAAATAAATCTTAGCAAGAAAAAAAATTGCAAATGCTTCCTGCTGCCTAGAGTCCCTTCTTCCCATCACCACCTGCTTCACTGTGTTAAGACGGGGCTAGAGTCTGATTTCTCCTGAGAAGCCTTCCTAGAGCCTCTTCTGAACACTACCCATTTTCCAACAGCATCTTGGACAACATTTAACTCACTCTATTATCATTGCCAGTTTACTCCATGGCTTCTTTCATTGACTGAGCTTAACTGAGAGCAGGGGCCACAGCCATTGGCTCCTTTCAGTATCTCCAGCTCTTAATTTGGGGCTTTTATAGAGTAGATGCTTGATAGTGCTTAATGAATTAAAGGATGGATAAATGGATGGGTGGATGAAATACAAAGCACCAGTCATTCTGTATCAGTAAATCTTACTAAGATTGTGATAAAGCCCATCTCTCAGCATCTCTCTCCCATTGCTAGTCATTTGTCCCTTATCTCGTACTGCATTTGCCTAGTGCCACCCTGGGTCTGTCTGTTCCTTATGTGGTATTCAAATCATGAGGGTAAGAAAATGTCCCTGCTGCTAGACAGACACAAGGAAAGAAACAAGGGCCCCGATGGTCTACCAGTCCAACAGCACATTCTGCAGGGCTCCCAAGTAGGGATCAAGGTTGGGGAGCGAGTACAGGAAGAAAGCAGGGGTGACAGGGGATCCTCCCATGTCAATTTATAGATTGTAGTTTCTCCTGCTTTTAAAATGACCCCCACTGCCTGCAGCATATAAACTGACCGATTGATGTGGTTACCATGTAACACTATTTGGATGAAGTTTCCATCAGTCCTCAGTGTCTCAGACAGAGCAGAGCCCAGGTAGGTAGCCAGGTCCAGCCCAGGCAGCAGAACAGGGAAAAGCAGAGGCACACAAGGGGTGAGTCCACTCCTGCTTGGCAGGGCCTCTGGTCCCATCCACAGGGGAGCTCAAGTAGCTGCACGTCTTCACTCCCCTACCTGGCCGATCTTCTCCTTCCTCTATCTGGAGTGTGACGCTGTGGGGAGCCACTGGGGTCATTTAAATCAGAGCAACACCCCAGGAGAGGAGGAGGACAGGGCCCAGGACTTGCAGACCAGAGCTGCCAGACCCACTTAGACTTTGCACATGAGAAAAATAACCTTCAGTTCTGTTGAAGTCACATGAATCTCTGTCACACTCACGTGAACTTTGATCCTGGCTTAATTAAGCATCCATATAAATGAATATGTGCATGTGTGTGTATATAAACATGTATAAGATCACACACATGCAGTCAGCGGTTCATATCTCTTCCACAAACTTAATTGAGTTTTGGTTCTTCAGGGAGTCATCCATCCATTTGAATGATAAATACACATTAACATATATCCCTGATGCAAAATAACAGGAAATCTACAACATCTTTGAGATCTTAAAAATAAACAATGAGACAGATTCTTAGGAAAATGGTCGTCCTTGCCTGATATATATATATATATATATGGCTTTAATTCTCTATCAATCAGAATCCTCAGCTACTCAGAACCTTCTTCATTAGTCTGGCTACAGAGATTTTTGTATTGAGATGGCTGACTCAGGTTTCTGATGCTACCCACTTCCAAATGTCACCACCATGTCCTCATCCTGAAAGCTGAATGGACAATAGTCCATCTCCTTTCACCCCCAGGATATCCCCTGACTCTTCCCAGTTGGTCCTGTCTTATGTAATCTCTCCCAAAGCAAGCTAGAGCCTCATCCAGTGAGTTGCCCTGGCAACCCAGCTGTGTCATCTTGAAAGATGTCTTCGGGCAGCAGCTTTGGAGTCTGCCAGAGACTTGACTGGGGCTGATTCACAAAGCCACAACATATTAGCTGTAACACGATGTCATCGTTGATCTTGCTCTTGGTAGACATGTCACATTTTTTAAAAGAACATGGATAAAAATAAGTCCTACCTTGACTATGCAGTGAGATTTACTTAGAAAGCAGACAAAGCTATCTATTTTCAGACACCATCTATGTCTTTTATGGTCTGCTTTGCATTTCTTCTAAAAGAAAATCCTTACAGTTTTTGCATTTTTCTGTGAAAATCTCATTACAATCTCAAACATAAGCAGACTAATTTTCCAGTCATCAGATAGCTTTTCCACATCAGGCATCTCAAGTTTTACGTTTTGTCCTTTCATTTCCTCTTTGGGAAAATAGTATTTAAGGAAGTTCATTGACTACTCTTTTGCTGGCAATTACCCCATGCATTCATAAGAAAATTAGCTAGCCACTTGATTCTGAGAATGGAGATGATACATTTTTCAGAATAGAAATAGTTGCATTTTTCTTATTTAAACCTTCTACATGGAAAGGGTCTACAGTTTATTACTATGGATAATACAATTCAAAATGTTTCATTCCTTCCATTTATTCTTCTAGTTGACTTTCAGTTAAGCTATAAGACAGAGTCCTTTATTCATTTATTAATTTATTCTATCCACCGGCTAACCTTTGTTATTGGGTGCTGGAAATAGATGAATAAGACACAGCCCCTGCCCTTGTGGGGAGCTGGACAAGGAAACAGCCATGCTGTCAGCTGACCTGAGCAACAGGGATAAGCATGTCTAGCAAAGGTGCATATAAGTGCAAGAATCTTGGCATGGAAAGAACTTCAACTCCCTCGTTTTACATCGGAAGAAACTAAGGTTGCACCTCCCTCTCCTACGCACCTCCTGCACCCCTCGCCTTATCTGCTCTTCTCAGTCATACTGAACTTCTGCCCCTTGATCAAGGGGTTCCCTCCCATTTCTCCCTCTGTATCATATTTTATTTATTTTCATGTCTCTGGAACAAAGTAGGAGGAAGTGGAGATCAGAAGAGGTTTCATGGGGTCTTAATAATCTCTCTTTGCATGAGATGGAGCAGAGATTTCTCACCCTTCTTAGTGAACTGAGACTCTCAAACCCCAAGAGGTTTGTGACTGGCTCAGATTGCACAATTGGACAATAGGCAACCAACATCCTGACCAGGTTCTGGGTCTCCTGGCTCTCAGCCCTGCTCCCCTTTTATTAAGTTGGGTGTTTTCTCCTGCAAGAACAAAGGACCCAACTGGGGGTAAATCATCCCACACCACCTGAGGGCCAGGTACTGTTTCTGGTCTAATTCTGCTGCTCAGAGACACCATCAAGGACTCAAGCCTTTCTATCTTTCCACTCTGCCATGTTAGGCTTGGAAGAAACATCTCCCCTCAGCACTGGAAGTCAGCTCTGATGATTCCAGGAATCACATTCAAATACCACAAAATCTGGCATGCTTATCTATGAGGGAGGGAAACCTTTTCCAGATCCCTCTCCAACCCTAACAGACCTTTCCCTTTCAATCAAGACTGGATAACATGCCCACACCCTAGATGAAAGGTAGTGGGGAAAGCTTGTCCTCCGACGTTTAGTCTCTAGAGTGAGAGGCCTTGGACAGAGAGTTGTTCAGTGTGTAACCTACAGGGCGGGACATCTTGTTGAACCAAGCCACCCTTCTGTGGCTCCTCAGTGCTGGGCATTAGGATGTCTGATCCCAGAATTTGTGATCATTACATTTGCTTGAGAAGAAAGCTACAATTCTTCCTGGTGGGTGGGCTTTTCCAGTTTCACAAACGTGGTCCACCTACCCGGTTTTCTACGGACACAACTCCAGAACTGGCAACATGGTATTCTCACACTGGGAACGTAGACCCTCTGCCCCATCGGCCCTCGTGATTACTTGGGGGAGCAGGCTTGGCAGGTCACTGCATCTGTCTGATGAGACAAGTCAGACTCAGAGAATGAAGGGCTTGCCTGTAGCCAAACAGCAGGAGGTGGCAGAGCGAGGACTTGGGTTCAGCTCTGATTCCAGGCCCCTCCTCTCTCCCTCCTCTCAGCTCTCCATCCTAGAAGGCATCTGGATCACGCTGGACGTTTATGTGAGTGTTTCTAATCTGAAGACTGTGGGAGAGTAAGCCACACTGAGGGTTGAGGATTGTGATCAAGGGCCTACCTGCCTAATACAGAGCATTGACGGTGGAGCCCAGTTACCTGGGCTTGACTGCTGTGTGACCTTGGGGGAGGTACTTAACTGCTTTGTGCCATAGTTGTCCTCATTGGTAAAACAGGGCAAGTGACAATACCTACTTCATACTCCCTTAGGATTAAATAAGTTAATCTATGCAGAGTGCTTGGAACTGTGTCTGACATATGATAAGCTTCAACCAATGTCAGCTAGTACCATCCATCTAGCTGTCCTTAGATGTATTCTACTAAAGACCAAAGGTGCCTGGTTGTCTCTGGTGTTCTATGTGGTAAAGCCAACCTGCCCCCTTCTACACATCCTGGTTATGACAGTCCCTCTAGGGCAGACAGTAAACTCCATGACTACACAGAGAAAACAAACACCTCTCCTGCCTCCCCACCCCAGTACCCAGTGTAGGATGCTTTGCCCCACATGGACAGCCCTCAGGGGCTCTGACGTGCCCTGCACCTGCCTGGGCACAGTGCAGCCTTCCTCTCCAGTCAGTGTGACACCTCCTAGGCTGTGACTCACTGCTGCAGAGGGGCTCTGAATGGGGAGATGTCCTCTCTCCTGGATCACTGTCCCAGATGCTGGGCGATTCCCTGACACCTGCCACAGGGGAAGTCTCTTCTCTTCCCTTCCACACAGGAGCAGTGGTGGCTGGTCCAGCCTGAATGGCGTGCCAGGGAAGACTGATCTAGAAGCTTTGAAAGCCCAAACAGCCCCCCATCACTAAGAGTGGGACAGTGTCCTGCATCAGGTGGAAACCTGAGGTGCACAAAGAGGAACAGATCCGGAAGCATCTGAGCTGCACAAGTGCACCCCCAGGCCAGCGTCTCCACCCTATACTCTGTCTCCATGGCTCCGTCACAACGAGAGTGATCATTACCATTGATCGAGTACCTGAATGGCAGGTGCTTGTAAGATGGTTGTGAAGAACCAATTGACAGCTGGGCATAGTGATACATGCCTATAATCCCAGTATGTGGGAGACTGAGACAGGAGGATCTCAGGTTCAAGGCCAGCCTCAGCAATTTACCAAGACTCTCAACAACATAGTGAGATCCTGTTTCAAGATAAAAAATAAAAAGGGTTGGGGGTGTAGCTCAGAGGTAGAATGCCCCTGGGTTCAATCCCCAGTACCACACACACAGAAAAAAAAAAGACAGAGGGAGAGAGACAGGGAGAGAGAGAGAGAGAGAGAGAGAGAGAGAGAGAGAGAGAGAGAGAGAAAACTGGACAATTGTAGGATCTGAAAGTAAGGGAAATGAAGGACCTGCCTGAGAATTCACAGCTCTTCTGAGGCAGAGCCTGGATTCATCCTGTGTGTCTCAGTCCAGCTGTTATCTTACACAAATTCTGAGCTGCTGTCTGTGTCTCTGATAGAGAGATCCAAGCCCAAGATGCTAATGTGCACAACTTCACCTCACTGCTTTGTGTTATTAGTAATAAAATATATATTGAGGAAAACCCCCAAACACATGAACAAACATAGGGCAACATCCATCTTGCACATGTCCCTGAAGATACCGTGAACTGCACTGATAAAACAAGCCATTTATCTTTGCTTTCAAACTGAAACACATTGCGATCACTTCTTCATTTCAGACAGAAAGGCTTTCATCAACAGGAAAGACAGTGTTACTGTGTGCTCTGACTCTGAGAGAATGCAGTCCAACTGGCCCTCACAGGAACACCCATCTTACTATTTTGCCCTGAAAGTTGATAAATGCACATCTTTCTCAGCCAGTCACTACTGGCTCTTCTCTGGAAAGTGGTAGAAGCAAAGGCCCAGGAAAGGCAGCTCCCCAAGCAAGTGGTGAGCTCAGGGCAGACAGCTCTGGCTGGGAAATGAACCCAGATGACAGAACAGCCTTGTGTGTTGGGGTCAGTCTCTATCGCATGGAGGCTGGACAGACAGTCCAGGTGAAGGGGAATTCCAACACGCTCTAAGCAGGGTCCTACCCTTTCGAAGTCAGGGTCTTGCTTACCTGCTGTTCCTCTTGCTCACCATCTACTCTGTGCAGTGAGTGTTTCTGTCCTCTCTGTGGGTCTCCATCTTTCCTGCACCTCAGTCTCAGCCCTTGCACCAACCCCCTGCCCAGGAAGGCCTGCTAGACCCTCACTGATATGCTCTGTCCCTCACCTCTCAGCGGCCAAAGGCCCAGCTCACCCATCACCTCACGTAGCTCTCGGATTGTTGCTGCACTTGCCAGTTTTGATACGTCTTTGGTTATCCAACATTTCAGCCAACAGAATTGCTTGCTATTCTTTATACCATCACCCTACCTGACTGCTATGATCTTAATTCTTGTGTTCCCCAAACACACGTTGAAATCCTAATCCTTCAGGTGATGGTATGAAGAGGAAGGGTCTTTGCAAGGTGATTAGGTCACGAGGGTGGAGCCCTCATAAATGGAATTTGTGCTCTCATAGAAAAGGCCCCTCCCACCATGTGGGGACACAAACAGAAGTCACTATTGATTAATCAGAAAATAGAGCCTAACAAGATCTGAATTAGCTAGCCTCTAAGACTGTGAGAAATAAATTTCTGTTTTTTATAAGCTGGTATTTTATTATAACGGCTCAAATGGACTAAGACATTGTCCTTGTGGCCTTTTCTAGGTTGTATTCTCCTGATAGGAATGTCATCCATGCAGCTACAAATCCTATTTAAATTTCAAGGTATCTTGAAATCTTCAGTGAAGATATTTATACAGAAATTTCCTAGGCTAGAACATCTGTACCTGCCTTGGGGTGAATATCCCTTTCTACCTCTCTTTTTGCTATTTACACAGATTGTTGCATTTTCTTCTAGCCTGGAGCCCTAGAGGAGTGTGGGGGTGTGACTCAAACTCCATACCTCCAGAGCACTGGGCTATAGATTTGCTGTGGACAGCACTGGTAGTTGCTTATTGAAAGTGAATGGCCGCTGATAGCTTCTCTCTATTACCATTCTCAAAGGGATTCCCCTAAGAGAGAGCTAATGAGGTTCTTGGACATTTTAGGCAAACAAATTTAAGGCCTCTTTTATGATTGACTTCTCCCATTTCTCCCCAGTGACAATAGGACTGGATTTCCTCTGTGCATGGAGAAGGTGACTTAAAGGTGAGGGCAGGAGCCCATTCACAGAAAAAACAAGGCTATCAGGACCAGTCTACAAGCTCCATGAAAACCTCTGGAGGGAAACAGTCAACAGTCCAAGAACCATTCCAAGTAGGGACAAGGGAGTGAATAGCTAGAGAGAGAGAGAGAGAGAGAGAGAGAGAGAGAGAGAAAGCCTTTTCTTTTTCTGGCAGGTGCTTAATGGAACCCTAGAGAAGAAGGGGAACTGACTCCCCACTGGGCGAATCAGCCCCATTGACAGACCCCAGGTGGGTCAATGATATCAGATCCAAGTCCATATCCCTATGTCAAAGGGTCAGAAAAATCCCATAAAGTAAAATAGCTTTATATTGGGAGATCCATACACTACTTTGCCTGTTCAAGTCTAACCCTAAAATAGAAATGGGCTATTTGTTCCTCTTTGGCTCTATTGTCAACTATAAATAGGCAGTCCTTGGGCAATCAGCTGCAGAGATAACTAACCAGAGAGCAGGTCCTTCTGGCTTTAACCCCCCATTATCAGCCTGGAGTTGAGAAACATCCTTTTGGATGTAAGTCAGAGCCATTAAGATGTAGATCTACCTTGGGCTTCCCCTCCCCCACTTGTAAAATAGACAACAGGGTGGACTGAGCAACTTCTAAAGGGCTCTTTCCAACCTTATCCCGAGGACAGAGAAGTTGAGGTATCAGCTGAGAGCATTCCTTCAAGATATTACAGTGCAAGGACCATTGATATCCCTCTAACTGACACCTGCCCTGTCATGGGAAAGCAAAACCTCAAGGTGTGGAAGCCATCCAAAGCAATCTCACACCTTTGATACAGGGGAAGGTTATCACATGGACCCCTGTGGGGCGGGTGAATGCTCTCGCTAATGCAAGCCAGGCTGGTAGCTAGCTATTCTCTGAGACAACTTCACCACAATAACATGCTACTGGAACCTCACAGTGGGATCTTGTTTCCCCAGAACTCACATCTTATTGTCTCTTCCTTGAGATTTCAGAGCCCAGCTCTTGTTTTCCACATTAATTCAAGTGCAAGTGCAGCCTCGACCATGTTGGTAAACATTCCAAATGGAAATGAATTCCCAGGTTCTCACTAAAAATTGCAACATCCTCACCAGCCCAATCTGGATGACATTATGTGTCTTATGTAATGTCTATTCCCCTAAGGGATTAGAATGCTTCTGTCTATAGCTCTGCTCAACAAATTTTTAATAAGCTCTACTCCTAATTACCTCTTATTAACAGGCAGAATCTGAAGCCCTGAAAACTGATCATGCCCAAATCTTTTTCAAGCCAAGTTTCATCTTCAAAATTAATTTGAATCAGATGTTGAGAAAAGGTAATAGTTATCTTTGTGACACCTTCTTTTGATAGAATATCTGATGGGGGAGCAAGTGCTCCAGAGACACTGGGCTGTTTGTTCTCCCATCTGACAGATGACAGAACTGAGGGTCAGAATGTTCTGTTGATTTATTTGACAAAACTGTAAACATAAAGGACTTTCTGAAGTTCATGTGGCTAGTGGATGGTAGAGCTGGGTACCCACCCTGTCTTCTGATTAAACCAACTACTTCTACCTGTATTCAAGCAAAAATACCCATAGCGGTGTTGGGCTCTGGGGAATAGCAAAGCACTGTATCCAGTGAGAAGGTGAGAAGTTGACGGATTGTGTTGCAAAATCAGAATATTCTTGCTAAAAAGTAGTGCAAGCCAAAGTCATGAAACACCAAGCATGGGGAGAGCGTGGGAGAATTGGTGATATCAAAGAAGGATTCCCCAGGGAGAAGTTTATGAACTGGTCCTGGAGGGATGACTAGGACGGAGCAAAAAGACAGCATCTGATGTGTCCCACTTCATGACAAAGGAGACCAGAGAAATACTGAGGTAGCTGCTTCTCAGTGTGGCCCAGAGGACGCAGGAAGCACAGAGAGGTGGAGAAGGCTGCCGCTAGGTGACTAGTGGTTTGTCACTGCCTTGCCGCTCTGCCCATATTAATGCAAATGGGAGGTTTCAGTGGGATAAGATGCAATCCCTCTTTCCCTTCATTCCCTGGAGTCTGCAGAAGAGAATATCACAGATTCCTGCCCAGAGATCCATGGTCTGATGCCATGGAGAAGCCCATAGTCAAGAGAAGAGTTAATTAAATGTGAAAAGCTACAATACTGAGTCTCTTGTGATCAGAATGAAGAAGGCCCTGGAGGCTCAGAGAAGGAATTAAGTCTCAGAGTTAAGTCTCCTGACTTTCCAGTCCCTACCACTTAGAGGGAGGGGAGTGCCACCTCCAAGGTCTGAGTCCTGTGCCATGGTGAGTCTCTAGAATGCTGATGGTGAGCTTGGAGCATGTCAAAAATATAAGGAAGGAAGGGAGAGAAGACAAGGGAGGGAGAAGAGAGGAGGAAAGGAAGAGAGAGATGGGAGAAGCTTTTGGTAGGGTCCACTGAAAATGTACACACTTTTTTTTTCTCCAGACTATTTGCTGGATTATCTCACCAGGACTACCAAGAGTTTTTGTTTTTATTTGTTTGGTTGTGTTTTGTTTCTTGTATTTTGTTTCAAAATACAAAGGCAGTGGACCTCCCGTGAACACCATGCACAGGGGCTCTGACACGGTAGTCATTTTTTATTCGGGTTTTGGGTTTCTGGTCAGTGAGATTTTTGAGTTTCCAAGTAGACTGACAACACCTCTTGTCCAAATTCATCCTTCCTTCAAGGATCTGCTCCATCAGCACCTTCACCACCAGCCTTCTCTGAGCCCCCAGGCCCTTCTTCCTTGTCCTGATCACAAGAGGCCCAGTATTACAGTTTTCATGTGTATCTTAACTCTTCAGTTGACTCTAGTCTTCTCTATGGCACCAGACATAGGTTCCTGAGCAGGAATCTGCGACATTGTCCTCTGCAAACTCAGTGCTACGCAGCCTCTGGCACGTAGGAGTCAGGAGAAGGAGTGGAAAGAGGGATTGCATCTTATCCCACAGGAGGCTCCCCATTTGCATTAGCAAGGAGCTCTAAAGAAAATAAAGCTTAATAGGTCCAGAGTGAATCAGGAGCAAAGTTACAAACTAAAAACACATTTCACAAAGTGCAAATTAGAAATCTTTTCTTCTTTCTTTCTTTCTTTTATGGTACTGGGAATTGAACCCAAGGGTGTTCTACTCTCAGGTACATCCCATCTATCCATCCATCCATCCATCCATCCATCCATCCATCCATCCTTCCATCCATCCTTCCATCCATCGATTTACTTACTAACTTACTTACTTATTTGAAACAGGGTCTCCCTAGGTTGCTGAGAATCTCTCTAAGTTGCTGAGGCTGGTCTTGAACCTTTGATCTTCCTGTCTCAGTCTCCCAAGTACTGGGATTACAGGCATATGCCACCATGCCCGGCACCTTTCTTATTCTTATGCCAGTGAAGTTTATTTGAAAGTCTAGTGGAGGAGGGGATTTTTCTCCTTTTGTCTTATTGTCAATTAAGACTCAATAACTGTTGTTGTGGAACCTGGGATGTTAGGTCCGACAGCATTTTTTATTGATTCTTGACCTTTCTTGGGCCTAGACAACCCTGTAAGAATCTGATGAAAGCTCTGTCAGGACAACCTTATGCAACATTTTACATATAATTTCAGAGTGCACAGAACTCCTAAAGCCTACAAGGATACTCCCAGGTTAATATCTAGACAAATTCTCAAAATACAACTCATGAATTTCTCCTATTAGAACCATCTGGAAGGTCAGCAATCCCAAGGAAGGGGCCCAGGAATCTGCCAATGAGCGGCCAGCCCAAGTGATTTTGATCAATGCTAAAGTTTGAGAGCTCATGATAGACACCAACTTTTCCATTTGCACAGATGCTGAAGCTTAGAACAAGACAAAAAAAAAAAAGGCTCTTGTACAAATCAATGCAACAGAGAAGACCTCAACACGCATTCTTACTTCACATTCTACAAAACAAAGTTATGTGTCCACAACCTGAGTTTATAGCATGTTTGCATACAACTTTCAGGAAGAATGCCTTTTACTCCTAATTATTAAACTTTTAAACTTAAGAACACAAATCAAAAGGAGAATTCTAAAACTATGCACAGAATTATAGAATATTTTTATAATCCTTTATTAACTAGAAAATGTTTCCTATTCTATTAAATATCTTTATTATTGAATATTCAGATATTCCTGAGTCTATATCATTTGTTTTTATTTTGTTTTAGCATATGTTGCTGGGCAGTTGTGTCAATAGAATTTTCATGAGTAGACTTATTTTCCAATGCTGTAGGCCTAGAAAATTTCCTATTGAACTCCATCAATATAGTTTGCTGTAAAATAAAGATGTTTTTGTGAAGTGAAAATAAGGTGATATGCCAGCTCTTCTAGGCGTGGCGCTTACTGAGGGTAGTGTAGTACAGGAATGGTGCTCCCCCCATGGAAAGCACAAAGGAAATTGGCCTTGAATGAATGAATGAACCAGTGAATGAACCTGCTCTTAGAGAAGCGGGAAGTACATTTCCTAATGCCAAATTATAGAAGCTCTCAGGAAATGATCATTAGGAGGGGCATGGAATGGCTTGTCAGGAACTCCTTCGTTGTGTATGAATAAATCGTCTTAAAATCAGTGATGTTGAATCAGTGATGATCAAATTGGACTCTAGGGCTCTTGGACCTGTCTCAGGTGCACCCACCAGCTGCCTCGCTGATACTTAACACTCTTTTGAGAATAAAACTTGGTGCAATGAAACAAGCAGAGGCGCAGGAGAGTTGGGCTAGAGTCCAGAACAACAGCCTTTGGGTATTTAGTTACTTCTGAGAACTGATCTCTTTTTTCATCTGCAAAATGATAAGCAGTAGGGATTGAGCAAGGGAGTCTTCTTTCTGGAGGAGGAGGTGAAGGTCAGGACACGGAGTGATTGGTAGGGGATGAATAAGAAATGCTTTGAATGTCACATTTCATCCTGCCTGGTAGCTGGGATCTGGAGAATGGCTTTGTGCTTGGGAGAACAGAGTTCGATGTTTAAGAATCTATTTGGGGAATGAGGATGGCCCTGACTCATGCTGTGTCCTGCTATGCCACTGTCCCACCCTGGAATGCATGGTGGACATCACTATTTGATTGGGCACAGTTTTATATTAAGCCTTCACAGAGCCTCACATCCTCCTCTGTATACCATTCTATATAGCCGTTGAACTTGGCATATGACATAAATTATATTCCCATCTTGGCTTTCTAAAGTGAATGAACAGATCATCATGTTCCCCTCCCTTCTTTCCTTTGGGCTCTATCATCTGAGGTGCAGGACAAGCCTTATTATTTCCACCTTATACACAAGAAAAACTGACTCAGAGAGGCAGAGATTTGGTAAACATAACACAGTTAGGATTGACCCTCAAAGATTTGAGACTCCAAATTCCACAATTTTTTTAACTAACCCTATGACTACCTTTTCAACGCAACCTATCCCAAACTAAATGGCTCCTGATGAGAATAATCTTGAAAGTCAAACTCCAAACATATATCAACATCCATTTCGAGCTCTTTGTGGGACTCCACTAAATTTGTTACCCAGTTTCTTTGACTTTGATGTCACAGTGACTAACTAGGAATGGCATGGGCCTTCCAAGGAAGGGGACCCTGGGGAAGACATTTCCTCCCTCACAGGTAGCTTACTCTCTGCCAGAGTTGCTTTTCTTTTAAAACTGTGGCTGCCTCTCCAAAAAGAAATGCAGTTAAAATGGAAAACTCTTCATCTGAATTCATGAGCTCGATTTGGCAATCAAAATGATTGTTGGAAACAGGAAATTCTCCTGGGGAGAAAATCAGGTACTTGGTTCCTGACGAAGTGCAAACGTTCTTCCCAGCCTATCGGCAGCAGTGCTATGGTGGGGATAACAGAGCATCTGCTACAACTTCTGTGACCAGAGACACACAAATCCCTGTGTGTGCGGGGGTGCCAGACACTCCTGACAGAAGGCGTCCTTTTATCAGTTACAGAAGGCTCCGAGTTTGCACATGTCAACAGAAAAGGAAGGGGACTATGCTAGTTTTCTAGGGCTGCCATAGCCAAGTACCACAAACTGGATGGCTTAGATAACCAAGATTGATTGTCTTATGGCTCTGGAGGTGAAAGATGATGTGTCGACAGGGCTTGTTTCTCTTGGGGCCTCTCTCCTTGGCCTATAGACAGTTGTCTCTTCCCAGTGTCTTCACATGGTCATCCCCATGTGTGCAAATTTCCTCTTCTTGTAAGAACACCAGTCATACTTGATTTCAGTCCACTCTAATGACCTCATTTTAACTTAATCCCTTCTTAAAATACCCTATCTCCACCTATGGGCACATTCTGAGGTGTTGGGGCTTAGGGCTTCACCCTACGAATTAGGAGGGGACAAAAATTCAACTGATAACAGGTACCAAACTTGAAAAAGTTAAACACTATCATGTAAGGAATATTTTGTCTTCGACTGCTAAGAGCCAAGTACTCCTCCCGTCACTGCATTAATGAACTTTTGGTATTCCTATTCCATGTTGAAATTGGTCTCTCTTTTTTCCACTCTTGTTCCATTCCTCTTTGAAATGTGGTTAATTGTGTTTTCTCCATCAGACTGTGCAATCCTGGAGGGCAGGCGGGACTGTCCTTTGGTCATTTGTATGTCTTCAGCATGAGGCTTCCTGAGAAGCAGACATGCAGCCAGTGACACGTGCTTACTGACGCTGGCTCTGTGGCAGGCTCAGTTACAGTCACCTGGGCTTATGCTGTTTGAAATGAGGTGGCTGTGGTCTCTACCGAATGAAGCCTGCATGGAACTGGGAAGCACCATGCCCAGATCGATTTTGCAAAGCTCAGTCCAGCAGCTGCATGGGCGATACGTGGCTGCCTTGGGAATCCAGTTGAGAGCTGGCTGTGAAGAGCAGTGGGAGTCAGCATGCCCATCTTCTATGTCTGTCCTGCCTTCACTGCTTGTGACGTTGGACAAATTGTCTCATTTTTCTAACCCTCTGTTTTAATGTTTTTAAAGCAGATTTAGTGAAGAAGTGCCTTTACGGTTGGGATGCAAAGGCTTCTGAAGCCAGGGGCATGGTGGCTCCTGGCTTGGCAGGTGGGTGTCTCCCAGTGTCCTGTTCCTGCCCCAATCCTCATCAGAACTGGATCTAGAGCAGCTGAGACAAGTCTGCTGCAACCCGAGATGATCAGGTCAGCAACAGTAGCCGCACAGGCTGGCTGCACAGACAGGAGGGAGAGGCCCCAGTCAGCTTTGCGGCCTCAGTGGACTCCAGGATGGCTCCTCCCCACCCCATGCAGAGAAGGAGCTACTGCAAAGTGCCCATTCTCCAGGATAATCACTGCCTTGCTGAATGCTTGCATTTTTCAGCAGCATCAAAGGAAGTTTTTCTCATCAATCCCTCTCCTGGGCCTATTACATAACCCTCATCTTTCTCCTTGCCTCTCCCTTCTAGCTTATCAGAACTGCCTTTCATTTTTTTCTGCATATGTGGCATATTTCTTCTGTGATTCTCCCTTGATTTCTGACCTTGGCCAACTCTGGAAGGAGGAAAAGACTGCCTGGTTTTTGCCTATTTGACACAAGAGCACAGGCCGTGTTTGGATCTCCCTGCTTAGGGGCTGAAATAAGAGGATGCCAAGAATATAAACCAACTCCAGAAAGTCATCTATGGAACAACAATAACAATAACAACGACAACAAAAGCCTACCCCAGGGGTGAGTTGGGAAGGTGGCGGATGGTTTTGGTACATACACATCAGTTGTACCATAAAATTCTGAGTCCGCTTCATGCTCACGTGACCCCCAGTGCGAGGGCTTTGTCAGTGCCGAATACTTCAGTGTATAAATGAAGTATCTCATTTCCTGCATCTCGATGATTTCTTCAAAGGCTAATCCCGTCTAATTTTAAGCAAATTAGAATGTGGCACGCAGCGCTCATTTAATCACAGGGTGACACCTGCATGAACTTTGCGGTGTGAAAGTGTCTTTGACAAATCTCATTTGTCTGTACTTTTCCTCGGGGCTGACAGTGAAGATAGCACAGGCTAACTCCAGGGGAGAAGGTGGTAGAAGATGTAGCTGAAAACCATGGAGACTGGTATAACAATCTAGGAAACGCATCCATCCTACTTCTCTGCAAAAGTAATTTATACCAACTAAATAACAGATGCATTTCTCGGCATTTCTATATTAAAGATCTCTAAAGGATGGTAATTAATTACTCATACCTTTCTAGAAATGGCACGTGATCTTATAACATGCACACATGCCGCTGTATGTCTGCCTTTCTATGCATATTTAAGGATATATTTTATAGACACCTGTGGGGGCCTCAGGTGCACAGCATGGAATTAACCATAAGCCTGGGTTCCTGACACTCATCAGTGGCTGATCATCTAGTTAGTTGGTTGGTGAGTGAGCTTTTCATGCAATAAGCACCTGCAAACCCACCACCCAAGACACCAACTGCGACTTTGACACAATCTACATCTGACCACATAGCTGTCCTCCCATCCCGTCTTGTTTCTTCCCATTGGAAGCAACCATTAGTCTGAATACTGTATTCATCACTCCTTCGCTTTCTTTTTTTTTTTTGTGGTACTGGGGATTGAACCCAGGGGCATTCTACCTCCGAGCTACTCCCCCAGCCCTATATTTAATTCTTTATTTTGTTTTTTTTAAATATATTCATTTATTGGTGCATTGTAGTTGTACATTTTGATAAGTGTCAGGGTATCAGAAGCACGCATGCACACATTGCTCATTTAGCCCTCCCTCAAATCTCACCCTATTCATCCCCCTTCCCTCCTTTTCGTGCTCAGCATAGTGATCGACTCTGATAAATTTGTGTATAAACATCGTGTGCATTAGTGGGTTTCCCTCTTCCCCCCTCCCATCTCCCTCAGTTAGGTGCCCTTCTTGCTCATCTAAAGTTTTCTCCTTTGTCTAGAGTCCCTTCTAAGTCCCATTCTCCCTAGCTTCCACATATTAGGGAGAATATCTGACTTTTCACTCTTTGTGACTGACTAATCTCACTTAGCATAATGTTCTCCAGTTCCCTCCATTTCCCTGTAAATGATGTAATTTTGTTCTTCTTTATGGCTGCATTGAAACAGGGTCTCACTAAGTCATGGAGGACCTCACTAAGTAGCTGAGGCTGGCTGCGAACCCAGATCCTCCTGTCTCAGCCTCCCAAGTACTGGGATTACAAGTGTGGGCCACCATGCCCAGCTGCTTTCCTTTTTATATCATTTCATTGCATTTATTTGCAGTCCTGTAGAGAATATTTTACTTTTATTTTCGCTTAGTTTAGAATCTTTGAAACTCGGTTTGCACTTAGTGTTTCAGCATCACTAGAGTTCGACCATTTTGACTGCTGTATAACATTTTATTCTGTGAGTGTACCACAGTTTATTTTTCCACTTTCCCTTTGATGGGCATTTGGGCTGCTTCTCAGTTCTGTTGCAGTTATAAGCATTCCTATGCATGCCCCTTCTTGTATACCTGCAAGATTGGAATTGCTGGATCTCAAGCTACGGGAAATGTCCAACTTCAGAGATAGGATAACATTTAAAATTTGATATAAGTAACTCACACACCTGTGTATGCATCTGGATAATTCATGTTGCTCAAAATTGACATTTGCTACAATTAAATGATAAAGGCAATATTTTATATTTGGTATTTTAGTCAGAAGAAGCTTAAAACTACATTTCTTCCACAAATATAGCCTTATATAAGTGGACACAAAAATGGAATGTCTTAGATCATGCCAGAACTAGAACTAGAACCAATGTAACTCATAAACACAAACCAAAACAATAATGCTGTAGTAGAAATTATGGGATAGTTCCAGCTAATGTCCAGGGAAAGACTAACTTCTAAATAGTATAAAATGTTGAGGTCATGTTGTAGATATTGATGCTCTGAGGTAAACTATACCCTTTTCTTCTAAATGGGCTGTTCTGGGAATCTGAGTACCTATCTGCATATAGGAGGATCAATCTTGGTGTAAAAGCCCTCCCAGGTATATTCTCTTTAACTGACATATCTATATCTACATCTATATCTACCTCTATATATCTTTACCAAGCCATTATTGTCATTAGCAGCTTGTCAATAATCATCAGCACACACTTTTACCTGAGATTTTTATGGTTCTTTTACCAGATGTTATCCTCCAAACTATATTCAGTATTTTGATTTAATAATTACTCTTGTTCAAAAATTGCTTGACTTATCTCTGTAACTATAAATATATATGTGCATGTAGATGAATATATATGTCCACACACATATATGTACATATGTATATATATACATACTCATATATATGTATGTATATATGTATAAGTATATATACTCACACATATATACATACACATGTATGTATATATATACTCACATATATATGTACATGTATGTATATATATACTGTATAAATGTACATGAATGTATATAATATATATGCACATTATTAAAAATCTCCATTTTACTTTATGGATGCAAAACCACCAGAATTGAATCAAACTGGCCAGAGTTAAAATTCCAAGTGAAGCTACGTTGTGTGCAGATGACATTTCTGGTCTATGGGAAATCAAAGCGATGGAGAAGAGCACTTTACCTTCACGTAGAGCTGCTGAAATTCCTCGAGGTTCAGCCTCCCGCTCGGACAGTCCTTGAGAAACCCTTTGTACCACTGCTTGAGCTCGTGCTCGTTGAACTCCGTGCTCTTCACCAGGTCCTCCATGACTTCGGGGGCCAGTTTGCTATTCTGTTTCCCCATTCTGCCTGCAGAAAAGCAAATCGATGCAATTAGCCCTGTGGCTGTGCTCATTTCAAACCCTATTAGGAGCCAAGCTGGAGTTCTGAGCAGTCCCTTAGTCTGAACTCACTCCAGTGTGCCTGAGCACAGTCTCCCCAAGTCGGCCTCCTTCTACGTGGTATTCTGGAGAAGGCAGGAGCAAAAGAGCTCTTCGGACAGTTCAAAGGCCCACGAAAGAAACTCACCCTCCTCCTCATTGCATCACCTGTCACAAGGCTTGGACTTGCAAGAGCAGCCAGGCAGCCATTCCTCTCTATGCTGTTCATACCAAGTGTATGGAAGCTGTTTTCCGTCTCCTTCTGAGTTATGATTCATTTTCACGTGCTGCCCGGGTGTCTAATTCTACATTTACTGCATTTACATCACAGGGGTATTAAATGGCATCATTGACAAGAACAATAAGAAGACTTTATAAACAAATGATCAAAAAGTGGCTCGGAGCTGGGTGTGGTGGTGCACACCTATAATCCCAGTTGCTCTGGAGGCTGAGGCAGAAGGATCACAAGTTCGAGGTTGATCTGTGCACCTTGGTGAGACTCTGTCTCAAAATAAAATTTAGAAAGGGCTGGGGTGTAGCTCAGTGGTATAGTACTTGTGTAGTATGTGTGACACCCTGAGTTCAATCACTTGCATCACCATCAAAAACAACAACAACAACAAAAAAAAAAAAATGGCTAGGGAAGGGTGTTAGAAAACCTGATCAGTAATCAGAGGGCACCTCAGCTGGCCTAGTTCTAAAGTTGCAGCTTTTTTTTTTTAAATGAAAAGAGCCCACATTAATTTTCCACTTCTCTTTACACATTTCCTCTATCTCCAGAGTTGATAGCCTCTTGGTAGCTTTTTCTAGAGATCAGTAGGTGAATTTAGTTGATATAATTCCAGGCTGCTATTCTTATTGATAGGAAGTAAAAATAATAGTGCATAAGATAAGATAATGTTACCTATATCAGTTATGTGCCAGGTTGTGTGGCCAACAGCACAGTAGAGGGTAGGGCAACAGGGCAGGTTTGGAATCGTTCCTGATTGTACCTCCTGATTTGTTCATTGACTCTATGTAGTAGTATTAAGGGCAATATTAACTGACCATTCTGTTTTTAAGTTCTTCATTAATGAAGCAGATAATATAATAAAGCTTTCAGCTTTACTATGATGGCTAATTAAGAACTATGTAGGTAAATAAAGACCCAGAAGAACACCTTGAAATTAAAATAGTTATTAAATTAGTGTTGGAAAATTAAGAACATATATATTTAAATTTCCCTTTAAGGTTGTTGTTTTATAATCATAAAAGAATGAAAAACATAATAAATTAACCAAAAATTGATTTTAAAAGTGTGGATAATCTTGAAAATCTGCAGGACCACCAGAGTAAGAAAAGTACCAGAAGATCTTTAAACATGTAGTTAGAGTTGAGCGAGTTAGGTTTTGAAGAATTTCCCCAAGTGGACCCAGTTCTTCAGCATGCTTGAAATAAATTTTCTCCCAGGCTCCAGACAGGTCTACACTTGCAGCAGCCTAGAAGCTGTAATCTCATCACATACTTGATTGTTATTTTTAAAAGCTTCTCCTAACACAGATTCCACACCCATTGTCAGTATCCTGCCCTAACACTGAACATTTCTTCACCATAATGAAACTAAACCATTCTTGCTACTTCCAGCTAAAGCTGCTACCTGAGCGCCACCCCAGCAGTGCACAGCAGTGTTAGACAATCACATTAGAATGGTCAGTTATCTTCCAAGTTCCTGTGTTTGAGAAAATGACTGGAGGATCTGCAACAATGCCCTTTATTGTGTAGCTTCTCTACTTATTTTTGCTCTTGATTTCAAGTTCCAAGTCTCGTATTAGCAACTGTCTGTTAATTATAAGTTACTGTGGGATTCCACACCTGGATAAGGACATCAAGTGGGTACTCAGGTGTCAGGCTTAATTAATCTGGGTAAGAAAACTGTAATTCAGGGTTATCCTGATAATCGAAAGATGTATTTCCAAACCTTTCAGTATATCACTATGATTTTTATTCAGTAAAGACCAAAAAAAGTCTTTTTTTTCATTATCAAACTAGAATCTCTCCTATCAATAATAGCTACAGAATGTGGAATAGAATAGCTACCCAACAGAGCCCTTCACACACTTTAGTTCTGTGACAACTGGACATAAGGTTTTAGGGCAGTTGAAACTCAGAATGTTTTGGAAACTTGTACAAGATCACAACTCAGTCATGGCCAAGCTGGAACTTAAACCAGGATCTACAAGAATCCAATGCCTAATCATAGTCAGGTAGGAGGACAAAAGGTGTTTCAGGGGAAGGGACAGGAGGGGCAAAAGCAGGAAGGTCAGAGAGACCTGAGTCAGTTCCAAGAAGGGATGGAAGAGGGATCTGTCACTTTGCCAGACCAGCTGCCTTGTTTGGAAAAGACAGATTTACTAAAACCCCAAGCTCAGAAGTGACTTTGTATTAATGATGGGAAAATGGATTAAAGGTTATTAAAAGCCACCTCCCCCAAGAGCCTTTAGAAGTTCAACAATGCATCAGTTCAAGAAAGCTTGGATTGTCCATGAATGATTGGCAATGCCTTAACTGTTCCCGCCGGCTGGCAGGGGATGGCCTTTTGTACACACAGGGGCATTGTCAGGACTGTGACTCACAGTTTTGGAGACGCGAATGCATAACTTCATGCCTTTCAGTTACGGGTCATGGTTGGTGCCACCACGCAGGTGTGACCAGCGATGGATAGCTCATGCAGAAAGTCGAGTTCTGGCCTGGCTCAGAGTGGCATTGCTACTGCCCTCAGCAGGCCTCATCGGGTCTTGCCTGGATTAATGACTGTCCTCCTCTCTGAGCTCCCTGACTCCAATTTACTTTCCGCAGAGCTGCTTGAGTGAGTTTCTGAAACACAAACCTTGTCATCTGATCTGCATCCCAAAACCCCTCACCTTTCTCCTCTTTCTCCAGGATGCAGCTCTATCTGCTTAGCACAGCGCAAGTCCAGGCTGCTCCCATCCCTCTATGCTGCCAATCCCTCTTCGTACTTCATATGCTTATAATAATAATAAATGACTACAGGTGGCAGAACTTGCATATGCCACACTTCCATGGCTCTGCATATACTGTTTCCTTTTGCTGGAATGACGTCCCCTTTTGTCTGCTCAGCAGACTTCTTCCCCTTCTTTAAGGAGTCTCCGTCATATACCAGCTCCTCTGGGAAAACTTCCCGGCAGACTGAGGCACTCTTCCTTTGTACTAGGCATCTCTTTCCCTAGTAAAAGCCTCCATTTATTTCATCACTTATATCTATAGTTCAGGATTTTCAGTTTCTTGAGAGAGGACTGTCTTTTATTTATCTTTGCATCCCTTGTAATTTGTACTCTTGTGTGTGTGTGTGTGTGTGTGTGTGTGTGTGTGTGTTACTGGGGACTGAACCCAGGGGCATTCTACCTCCAAGCTACACCCCCAGCCCTATTTTTTATTCTTTATTTTGAAACAGGGTCTCACTGAATTGCGAAGGGCCTCACTAAGTAGCTGAGGCTGGCCGCAAACCCGGATCCTCCTGTCTCAGCCTCCCAAGTACTGGGATTACAAGCGTGCGC
>PVJS01014292.1:0-40609 GCA_004027185.1 Glis glis
GGCGGCGGACGCGGGGCTCCGGCCTCGCCTCCCGCCAGACGGAGCGCGAGCCGGCATCCGTGCGATCGGCAATCCCCTGGCCCGCCTGCCTAGGTTCCCGCCCCGCGCGCCGCTGGACTTTCCGAGTCCGGGGCCGCTTTCCCCGCGACGGGGCCGGAGGAGCGAGGCAGTGCCAATCGATGGGCGAGCGCGCGAGCGCCGGCCGCGGGAGCCCCGGGGGCTGGACCGCCGGGGAGCTCCGCCACAGCCTGGGCGCCGGCCCCGCGGGTGGGGAGGCTGACGGCGGCCAGTGTGGAGGCAGAGTGGTGGTCGGAGGCTGGCAACTTGGGGATCCCTTCGCTTCCCGCCACCCCCATGCCTCCGCTTGGGATGGCTGCGGTTCGGGGTGCGCGGCGCCGCGGTCGGTGAACCGGGCTGGGAGCACAGGCTGGACGCCCACGCGGGCGGTGCGGGGACCGGCCGGGCGAGGCTGGCGGGCCGAGCGCTTCAGTCGGCGTGGCAGCCGCGGGAGGCCGCTCGTCGTCTCGCGGGGGCCGGGGCGGCGGGGGCGGGGGGCCGGGCTGGAGGACCTCGCGGGTCGAGCAGGTGGACCGCCAGCCCGGTCCAGCTTCCCTACACCCGCTCCCCGCCCCCGGCAAATGTGACCCGCCTTACTGTAGTTTGCTTTAACACTTTCAAATTACTCTGTAGTGACCCTGGCACAGCAGATCTAACGCCTTGTGTTTTTAAAGTATTTGTCTACAACGTCTTATCTCTTGTTAGATTTACCGTCTTATCTTTTGTTAGATTTATCTATGGCCTTAACAAGCACTCTCTGGGCTATTCGCTATTCGTTGAATACCTAACAATGCACTATAGTGTCCTGTTGACATAGATTATCTCTTCTTAATCCCTAACAACCTTGTGAGATAAATATTATTATCCATATTTTATACATAAGAAAATGAGACTAGGAGAGGTGAAATTACCCAAAACGTTGTAAATCCTTTGAAACAAGCCCCCCCCCAAAGTCAAGATTGTTTTCCCTGTACCACCCTGTACCACAACAAACAAGCACAGTGCCTAGTGCATAGTGGCAGTAAATGTTAAATTTTAAGACATGCTTTTGGGGAGTACATTAGCCTTTCCCTTTATCGCCTGCTGATGTGTCTGTTGTAATCCCAGTACTTGGGAGGCTGAGACAGGAGGATCACAGGTTCGAGGACAGCTTCAGCAAGCACTAGTAATACTCTCATTAACCTAGTGAAACCTTGTTTCAAAATAAAAATAAAATAGGGCTGAGGATGTAGCGCGGAGGTAGAATGTCCCTGGGTTCAATCCCCAGTAACACACACACACACACACACACACACACACACACACACACACATTCCCCACCAGGGTTATTCCAGAAGATAAAATAAAAAATCTATTAAATATTTCAAAATCCAACAATTAATAAATTGTGTATCATCTGGCAAAACAAACAATATAAAATAAAACTCCAGAAATGTTTTCCATTTTCTGTGGAGAAAAAGAAACAGCTTCGGTGTTCTTCACTCAACCTCCTGCAGTTGTCTTTTCTAGTTTTAGGATTCTAAGCTCCACTTGCTTGTTTCTTGAGATCTTTTTCTATAAATTGCATTGCCATGACATCTGTGTTATGGGCAGGCCATAGGCAAAGCAAACTGGACTAGATCATTCCCTGTCCACTTTTAGTACATTCAAAGAACATTGTCCTTCAAACAAGACCCACAGTGCCCTCATCTGACTACCCACAGTGTTCACACCCCTCCCAACCCTACACCTATTCATCCACCAAGATGTGTCTTAGACTTGTCAGCTTCTCAGTCTTTTTGGTGTGCAGGCCCCTTGAGCGTTCTTAAAATCTAGTGAGGACTCCAAAGAGCTTTTGTTTTATGTGGGTCATATCCATTGATGTTTACTACTTAGAAATTAAGACAAAAATTGCTATTTAGAAATTAAGACAAAAATTTCAAATGTGCAAATTCTTTTTTTATTACATTTATTGGTGCATTGTAGTTATACATTTTGATAAATGTCAGGCAAATTCTTTTAAAATAAATGCATTACACGTTTATGTTATTGTTTTTCAAAACAAAGAAAAATTAGTGAGAAGAGTGGCTTTGTTTCCCATCTTTGTAAATCTCCTTAATGTCTGACTTAATACAGCTGGATTCTCATATCTGCTTCTGCATCCAATCTGTTGCAATGTGTGCTTTTGGTTGGAGTATGTGAAGAAAATTTAGGATCACAGAGATACATAAATTGGCAAAGGAAGGACCTCACGCACCTCCGTGATATAGTCTCAGAGACACCCTTCCCCCTCACCAAATACAGGCTGAACATCCCTCATGTGAAAATCCAAAATGCTCCAAAGCATTGTGCTTTGAGGGTCAAAAAGCTTTGGAATTTGGAGCATTTTGGATTTCAGATTTTGGGGTTTCAACTAGTAAAATCTACATACATTTTCCAAAATCTAAAAAACTAAAACATGAAATATTTCTGATCCCAAGCATTTCAGACAAGGGATATTAAGCCTATAAAGAAGACCATTGTTCTAGGTGTCTACATCTTCAAACCCCAAGTATTTTGTGTCTTGGAAAGAATCTAGTAAGGATGTGTTTCATAAGGGAACATTTTTACTTATGCAAAATAATTCTAATAGAATCTCAGGCAGTGGTAAGCAATATGGCACAGGATAGTTACCCCTTTTGTCACCTAATCTACCTACCTGGCCATCTAGGTGGTTATGTCAAATAATCCACATGAGGAAGCACTTTTAAATCCAGGAGAACGGTGGCTATAAAGTGGTTTGTATTGGTAACAAACCCATCACAGTTGGACTACTGATTTTGCTTTGACAGTGTTGTGATTTGCATCCTACAAAGCAAAAAAAAAAAAAAAAATCATGCTCCTGGGCCCCACATGGTTCTTAATCCGAGTCCCCTGTTTCCATAGATGTACTTCAAGGGGTCTCATCCTTTCTATGACTGTATGAAAATTTTGTATTCATATACTTTTATAGGGAGAAGATTATTTTCAACAGATAACTATGTCGAGCATTAAAATTTTAAGAAAAATAAGGCAACTTTTTGAGTTGCTTCTTAATTCTTTTCCAAGTGGATCTTAATTGTCTCAAAATATGTAATTGAGAGCAGAGAAGTACATGGACTGCTGCTTTCTGCCTTAATATATTTGGAAAAGGGTCAGAATCCTCCTCTTTATGATGACATGCTCTTAAATAATCATCAGAATCCTTTTGTTTGATTTTAAACTTCTTGTTCTCCTTTATCATCGCATATGAGGGTTCGATTTTTATTCTTGTCACCAAAAATAATTCATTCCAGCCAGTATAGAACCTGCTCCACTTAGAGGCATTTGAGAATTTCATCCATGCTGTGAGGTGAAACTGGGAATTTGAGTCTACCACTCTGAGAATCGTCTTTTATTGGAAAGAAAATTGATGATAGTGGGTTTTACACTCGGCATGCTGCCAAACAAAGCTAAGTCTTTTAACTCCCCCTCAAAGGAATGCTATTTTTTTAAAAAGAAAAACAAACTTGAATAATACATATAAATAACTAAAAGGGAAAGAAAAATTTTTAAATATTGCAGTTAAATAAATGAGATCTCTTTACAAGCAAATTGTAATTTCCATTGCAGTTGAATAACATAGGGCAGCAAATGAGATCCATCAATCTAGGCAACTCCTATACCAGTTCCCTAGCACATTTATTGTGATTATTATTTATTATGTTCTGTGCTCTGACAGCATACCCAGCATTGTACCAAGCAATCAGACATAATCCTGACTCTAAATAGTCCAAATCCACATAAATTTAGTTTACCCTCATAAGTTCAACTTAATTGTAAAACCAGATCATATAGCATGCATGAATTTACAATAGTAATGACATTTATCTCTTGTAGATATATGAAATAATGCCCCTTACCAAGATAAAAGGAGGGAAGGGAGAATCAACTACAGACATTGATAGTTATAAAGAAATACTCCTAGGCGTTTTGTTGTTTAACTGCAGGTTTCAAAATGCATGTCTTTGTGTTTAAGCTCCTCTCATAACTGCCTGAGGATATAAACTGGAAATGCTTATAGGATGGAATCCCATCCCAAGTCCCCAAGAGCCCTTGAGCAGTGAATCTGGCAACTGTGATGGCAACACAATGGCTCTTTACAGAGAAATACTGCTAATTTCAGGCATATATAACTTATTTATTTGTACTCTGTCCAAATCCAAAAGGAATTTGAGGCTCCCCAGCGTGCTTGGCATTTTTTAAAGTATACTGTAGTGGATAAAGGTATAGATCTAAGGAGTATAACAGAACTGGTTTTGATCTAGGTGTTTGACCTTGGTGAAAAAAAAAACACCCTAACTTCTGGTATCTCATATTCCCTCCTAGAAAATGAGGGGAAATGCCTCATTTGATTACATGCCTTAAGTGAAATAATAGTTGCTATATATAGGTGTTGAGTGTCTATGGTATGCTATGCATTTAATCCTCAAACAATACTATGATATTGATACTATTACTAATCTTATTTTTCAAAAGAACAAATAGGCAGAGATGTTCAGTAATTTTGTCAAGATCACACAGACGGTGAGTGGCTGGCATTTAAACTCAGGCAGTCTGACTTAGAGCATGTGTACTTGATCATTCCATGGTGGTGTAAGTAAAGCACTTACAATGTCAGGCACTTAGTAGGTACTCAATAAATGGCAGTTGCTATCCTTAAACATAAATGATGTAATCCAAACAGTCTTTATTCTCTAATTTCTAATTTAAAATAAAATCTATACAGTTATTTTCTATCTTTTGTTTCCCAGAAGTAACCAATATTACCTTGTGTTCTGTTTAAATAGACATGTGCTTTTTTTAGATTTATTTTTAAGAGGAAAAGTCATTTTTAAAAAGCTGTATTTCCTTGAATTTTGAAAAACAGCAAGTGCCAATTAGATGAAGCATCCATCTTGCCTTTTGCTGCTTGTACACATTTTTCCCAATGACCTTGGAGTCATTATTTATAGTTTCCTTTGAAGATCAGAGAACCCTAGGTTGTTTATTGCCCTAATCTTCAGAAAAGATCTATGACAGGTTTTTCTGATATCAAAGAAGATATCAAATCATGTGAAACTGCTCAGTTACCAGGCCATGAAAACAGAGGTCATTTCTACTAAAGAATAGATTACTCCAGCCTCATCATAAAAAGAATGTTCTCCTTGGAAATACCCAGGCGGGTTTGCATTTTGAATATGTACCAGCTGTGATGGAAAAGAACAGTCTAAGCCTTTGGATTCCCGTAGTCCACAGCCTCACTTGCACAGCAGGGAACGTGAAAGAAATTGTATCAGAAGCATTTCAACATAAAAAATTTATTCTCATGCTCAATAAAATGAATTAAGTAACTGAAGAAAAGTTAAGCACTTTTGAACATTTGTCAGCTAGTTCTAGACACCAGGGCATTTAACTCTAGTCACCACAACTTCTTCCCACATTATTACTACCTTTGGTTAAGTCCGAACACTCCCAGGATGATAACACCAATTTATAAGAACTTATATGTACAAAATTTCATGAAATACTTTTAGCCCTTGAAATGCCTGGCTTAAGGCAGTTAGTGGTAATTAGCAAGTGGAGACCTAGGAGGCTGCATCCACTGGCCTGTGAATGAGAGGAAAGGGTACTGTCCCAGAGCCGCTGCACTCACAGCACCTGGATGAGATTCCCAGCAGCTCTAACCTTCAGTACTCTGGGGACCAGGACGTATAGGGGACGTATAGGAATGAGGCTCCCCCGGACAGCTTGCTCTTTTATCATTGCCTTACCGGCAGACGCAGAAAGCCAGACTGCCTACCACGCTCACTTATTCTTCCTCACTCCCATCTCACCTTCCTAGACAGTGGACGTCCTTTCTCACGCTGTTGTCTGCCCTCCTTAGATGGTTAAGGATTCTCTCAGGAGCCTCCTAGGGCAGCCCTCAGACCTGTTCTGGCAAGCCACTTCCTGGGCATCCCTTATTAACTTGAAAAAGACCATTAGTATGGTGTGGTGGGAGGCAGGCAGGCAGGCAGGCAGGCAGGCAGGCAGGCAGGCAGGGGAAAGAAGGGAGGGAGGGAGAGGGGAAGGAAGGGGTCACCTTTCTTGATAGGTGGAGAAGCACTCTGCATTCATGAATCTTATCTATAGCCTAAGGCCTGGTGCATTTGCCTATCTGAAGAATAGAATCAGATTATTCTGATTCTCCAGTCTTCATTGAGGAAGAAGGAAGGAAAGTGAGAAGGAGAGAAAGCTCTAGATAGATAAGGACTATTGAGTCTTTAGCACCTAGATGAGGGCTTATCAGCAAGTAGATGCACAGTAAACATTTGTTGAGTGAATGAACACAGGAACTGAGGAGTGAAATAACTCCCTGGGGGAAATGAGAAGCATAGCTGTTAGAGTGAATAGAGATACTTGTCCTAACTTTAGTGCCCAAGCAGCGGCCCTGCACAAAGCTGGTGAATCTTTGATGTTTGGTCTTGGGAAGAGCCAATAAACTTCACTGCGGGGTGAAACATTCTTGTGTGATGATATTCAAGGTATTACTTAATGAGACTTTTAAAAATAAAATTATTGTAGTATAAAAGTCAGTTTCTTATTGTTTAATGTTTTCACTATACTAAGTAAAATGGGCTTTTTATGGCCTCAACTACACTCATATGATCTATGAGTTGGACATTATTTTATTGACTATCAGAATAAATAGGATCTTTGTTCTCTAACCCAGCAGAAACCCTTAGAAAAGAAGGCCTTTCAAAACATTCTCCTTCAGCAAGCCACTGTACACCTTGTTTTAGGTGTACAGTGAGATTCCAGTTCTATTGTCTATGGAGTTAAGCTTTTACTTAGCATCAGTCTAAGATGTGATGAAATTAATGTTAGTCAGGATCAGAAAACGGAGAAGGGAACCAGACGGCAGACCTTTGCAGTATACATTCAGATGCGATCAATATATTATTAATTTCTGAGCCATCAGTCATTATCATATTGAAATGTTAAGTACAAACAGCACTTCCACACTTCAAGCCTCCAAAGTAAATTATCTGTACTATTCATCATTTGCTATTATCAATATTGTTTTTCTCCACTAATATATAGTTATAAAAGCTGATTGTTCAGCAAAAAATAAAATCAATTCATTAAAAATTAACTAGAATATTCTTGAGATTTTACGAATAATTTGCATTGTATTTTTGAATACTTGAGATATGCTACAGATTGTAGACACTAGAAATCAAAGACAATACCTGTTTCACTCAGCAGCGGAGGTACAAAGTAGTGCCGGGCGTGGTGGCCAGTACTTTGGGAGGCGGAGACCGGAGGATCCGGGTTCAAGGCCAGCCTCAGCTCTCTCTCTTTCTCTCCCTGTCTCTCTCTCTTTCTACGTAGTGAGGCCCTCCACAACTTTGTGAGACCCAGTTTCAAAATAAAGTATAAAAAAATAGGGCTGGGGGTGTAGCGCGGAGGTAGAACGCCCCTGGGTTCAATCCCCGGTACCGCAAAAAAAAAAAAATACAAAGTAGCTTATAGTCTGGTGGGAGGTTATAGTCTGGTGTGTATATCATATACACACACACACGCACACACACACCACTCACTCATGCAACAAATATTTATTGAGCGCCTAGTATGTGTAAGTCATTGTTCCAGGTGTTGGAACTACTCAGTGAACAAACATGGTAACTGCCATGGCAGAGGTAGATACACCAGAACCCTAGGGGAAAATAGAGAAAGTCTCACAGAGGGAAAACACTGACTTGAGAAATGAAGAATGAGTAGGAGACTGCCAATAGAGAAGGGAATATGTAAGGAGTAGTGGGAAAGCATTCCAGGCAGAGGGGCATCACATAGAGACAGGAAAGGAGAACAAGGTGTGTTCTGAAATGCAAAATGGTTTGATATTGCTGACTTAAAAGTGTCTGTGTAGCCAGGCATGGTGGTGCAAGCCTATAATCCCAGTACTTGGAAGGCTGAGACAGGAGGATTGCAGATTTGAAGCCAGCCTTAGCAACCTAGCAAGATTGTTTCAAACTAAGAAAGGGGGGTGGGTGTAGCTCAGAGGTAGAATGCCCCTGAGTTCAATCCCCAATACCAACAAAATAAAATAAACTGTGTGTTTGTGTGTAGAGGCAGATGGAAGAGAGGGGAAATTAACATGCAACAGAAATTACATAATAAAAGTTATAAATGACATGCAAATGAGTGTCGTTTTCTTTTGTACAGCGAAGGAGATGGGGATCCTTGACAGAAGGTTGAGCAGAAGAGTCACACTCCACCCGTGATGGAGCCTGGGGTGGGAGGGGGAGGAAATCTGGAGACCCGTCAAGAGGATGGTCCAGTAATGAGAGGAGATAGACGGACGTGCCCAGAGCAGTAGGATGGGAGGGTAGGTAACATAGTCAATAGTTTCGTGGAAGACAGAAGCTACTGCTCCAGATTTTACCTTGAGCAACTGCATGGTAGTTTTGCTGGGGAATATGGGAGAGAGACTGAGGTGGGGAGAAGAGACAGAGAAAATGCTGAGTACCACTTTGCACCAGCACATTCAGGTGGAGTAGTCCAGTGGGCAGTTGGTACACTGTATGACCAGAGGAGCAAAATGGGATCAAGGTAGAAAATGAATGGCATTGATGATTGCTTGTAGAGGGGATGAATCCTCCCTTAGAGAATATGAAAAATAATCGGTATTTCAGAGGAAAAAGAACCAATGGTAACAGGAGAGTGAGAAGCAGTGGCTGGTGAGTAGAAAGGGAGAGATGAGCAGGAAAGCTGGGATCACAGAGACCAAGCAAAGAGGATATTGAGAAGAGAGGAGAGGTAAAGCGAGTCAGCGTGAGAGAGGTCAAGAAAAGGTCAAGACATGGAGATGAGCTCATAGACTCATCTACAAGAAGTCTAACGGACTTAGCTCCTGCAGAAAGCTGGTTGGCCTTTCCTTTAGAGCAGAGCTGAATTATGGGTGACCTATATATTCTTTTCTTATTTCATCAAACATTTTCTCTCTCTCTGTTCCCTCCTCCATTTCTGTTACAGCATTATTCATTTGGAACTTAAACTTGGGAATTTCTAAGTTCAGGATGGATCCTGGATACAACATTGAAGTACATAAAATTTGTCTTCACCACCCAATGGTGTCTTTCTAATCCCTCTCCTCTTCCCAGCTTTGCTTACCATCTCTTCCTCTGACTTCCGTCTCCTGACATGTTCACGTTGACTTCACCCTCAATTTTTCTCCATCAGCTCTGATTCTCAGGGAAAGAACTTTATAAGCAAATCCATCTTAAAGCCATGTCGTCTCTCTCCTTGAGTATTTATAATTGAACAAGTTGTTAGTGGGGGTTTCAGGATAGAATTTCAGTGGGTGAGGGAGAGATTTGGGGTCCTAGAGTTTCCCCACTTCCCCTCTAAGATGTGACCTCTTACCACAAGGCAACCCTGTCTGAAGTAGAAGTCTGCAAAAGAATATCTGATTTTCCTTCTTACAACTATATTAAACCTTTGGAAGACTTAAAGGTCACAAACGTTTATTACATTGGTAATGTTCTTTTTGGAAATTATGTTTTTGGCTGATAGTATTTCAATGTACTTAGTTGCTAACATAATAGCCAAAGAACACATATCCTTTATCTTGTTTAATGCCAATTACTCTGTCACTATTTTGCTTGGCGTTATTGGAATAACTTCAAATGTGGTTCAGGACAGACAAGTTCAACTCTACAGAGGCCATATATATCTATGTCTACTGAATCAGCTGTTTCCTGTTACATTTTTAAGCATTATTAATGACTGACTTCTGTACAGCCAAATAGTTTGATCATGCTTTTTATTTAATTCAGTTTAAGAAAGAAAAACAGTCCCATTAATCTTTTTGTATGTGTGTGGTACTGGGGATTGAACCCAGGGATTCTATCTCCAAACTACATCTCCAGCCCTTTTTACTTTATTATTTGGGAACAGGGTCTAACTAAGTTGCTGACAGCTTCACTAAATTGCTGAGGCTGGCTTCAAACCTGCGATCCTCCTGTCTCAGCCTCCCAAGTACTGGGATTACAAGCTTGTGCCACCATGCCTGGCTTAATCATTTTTTTAAAAAATTGGTTTATGCATGTAGTATAGATATCATGTTTTCTAAAACAGTTTCTGCTGAAGTTCTCTGATTAGAGAAAAAGAGTGGCTCAGTGAGTACAAAGATTTGTTATGAATTTTATTTTTAAAAGCAAAGGTAGATGACAAGATGATTTGCCTATTCTGATATGCAATGGAAAACTATATTAATTTTTTTTCAGTGTATCCTTTGTAATGTGTCATGCTTTCATGAATGTGTTTTGTATCTCATGTAAATTAGTTATGCTCTTAATCCTCTATTTACATTTAAGCCTCAGGGAACAAGGCTCCTAATGAATGCATTGTGTAAAAATATTCTTTTACCAAAAGAGAGGAGGGAGTGTATCAGCCCAAAGATACCCTGACTAGCAAAGGCCCATTACCAGAGGCCTGCTTGGGTCCTGGCCAGAAAGCTCAGCGACAAGCACTGAAGGGCAGGAAGCAGCTGATTAGCAATGATTTCCATTTAAGTTCAATTTGTGTTATGTAAGAAATGCAGAAGGAAAAATCTTCAGTACATCCCTTAATGATCTGACTAGAATAAATTGGGCGAGCTGATAATAACTATAGTATTTAAGGAAAAGTACTCTCTAAGAAATAGAAGTATTACTCCAAAGGAATGATGAGAAATTTGTCATCGGAAGAGAGGCACAGAAATGTTGGAGTAGAAATAATCTACTCAGGATATGGTATGATTTTATTTCCTCTGAGGTGCCGTCAAGGACCATTAAGTAGAAGAGGCATTTATAGAATCATAAGATTGTCAGAGCTGAAAGGGTCATTTCTAGTTTAATCTCCTAATTTTTCAGGGGAGAAGACCCAGGCTCATTCATGCAAGGGTAATAGTGCTTTGTAAATTCTGTTGAGGGCAGGTATTCTAGAAGAAATGGGCACCCAGAACTAAACCTACACACACGAGTGGAGATGGGGAAGGAACAAGCCCAGTCACATGGGAAGAGCACAGTCCTTGGAGGGCTGAGGGGGCAGTAGTACCCTAATGAATGTGTAGATAGCACATAGCCATTTCTGGAGGCTGACCAGTTGGGACTTGGAAATCTAGATATCTAGTGAACCATGAGCAGGTAACTGGGGCCTTAGTCATTCACCTTCAATCCAGAGATAGGTGTGCTATTCCTAAAAAGAAGAGAAGTCTAACAAGAGCAAGACAGGGCTCCAATCCCAGAAAGATTGAGACAGCAGGTTACAAATAGGTAAACAGCAATGAATCAGAATGGATGTTCAAGGAGGGTAGTGCAGTTTAGTGCAAGAGAGATCCTAGCACTGGGCACAGGGTCAGAGCTGATAGAAGCAAAGTGAAAAATGGTGTGCTCCAAGATGCTAGGATAGAACCCCCTACATTCCTCTTAAGGGAAAGATATTTTCTAAGAAGTTCTAGGATATGGAAATTTAGTGGTTCTAGCTGTAAGGAGAAAAGGGCTTCAAGTCCCATGAAAATACATTTACTCACTTCTAACATCCCAGACCCATATTCCTTTAAAACACCTTGGTGCATTATGAGGTTACTTTTCACATTTAATAGATATCTTAGTCTATTTCAGGCTGCTAGAACAAAAACACCATAGACTGGGTTCCTCATAAGCAATTTATTTTTCATAGTTCTGGAGTCTGGAAAGTCCACATTTCAGACATGGCAGATTTAGTTAGTATCTGGTAAGGACCTGCTCTCTGGTTCATAGATAGCCATCTTTTTTCTGTGGCCTCTCATGGTATAATAAGAATTATTGCTGGGGTCTCTTTTATAAAGGACCAAACCCATTCATGAGGGCTTTGCTCTCAAGATCTAATTACCTCCCAGAGGCTCCACCTCCAAGTACCATCACGTGGGTGTTAGAATTTAACATATGAATTTCGAGAATACACAAACATTTTACCTATAGTAATGGATGAGCCTAATCTAGGGAGTTTTACCAACAGTTCTCAAATATAACCTAGATTAGCAACACAGGGATGGAGAGAGAATAGAAGAAAATTTGCCCTTTCTTTCTCATTAATAATATTGTTATCCCAGTACAGCAGTGCATGCTTGTAATCACAGCTATTTGAAGGCTGAGGAAGAGGGATCCCAAGTTCAAGGCCAGCCTTTGCAGCTTAGTGAGATCCTGTTTCAAATAAAAACATAAGGAGGGCTGGGAATGTATCTCAGTGGTAGAGTGCCCCTGGGTTCCATCCCTAGTACTGTAAAAACAAAAACAAAAAACAAAGTGAAACAAAAAAAACTCAAAATTATTCTCATGAATTCTCATGAATCACAATGCATAAATTTAATAATAGAATTTTGAATTATGATTCTTGCTTTTATTTCTAGCAAAAAAGAAAAGTGAAGAACAATGAAAATATAATCCAAATATCATCCAAAATTTCAGATGAGTGAGATAATTTGTGCTGTTTGGAAGTATTATTCAGTTCGGCATTTATTGGGACCCTACTATGTGAAGGAGCTTTGAACTGAAGGTTAACACCATGTGATGGTTAATTCTGTATGTCAGCTTGACTAGGCTATGGGGCCTAGTTGTTTGATCGAAGACTAGTCTAGATGTTTCTGTGAGGGTATTTTTATATAATTATCATTCCAATTAGTAGACTTTGAAGCAAATTACCCTACACAATGTGAGTGAGCCTTATCCAATCAGTTGAAGGCTTTAAGAACAAAGACTGAGGTTCCCTAAAGAAGGAAATCTCAATAGTACAACACAGAAACCTGCCTGAGTTTTCATCCTGCTGCCCTGAGGAATTTGGACTCAAGACAGCAAAAGCAACTCTTGCTTGAATTTCCAGGCTGCTGACCCACCTTACATATTTCATACCTATCAGCCCCTACAATCACAAGAAACAATTCCTTAAAATAAATCTCTATCCACCATCTATCATCTATTATCTGCTATTATCTATGTATCTATCATGTATCTATCTATCTTCCTACCTACCTATCTATCCATACAATTGGTTCTGTTTATCTGTAGAGCCCTGACTAATATACATGGCTTGTTTTCACACTGAGACCCAATCAAATGCAGACAAATCTTCAGTATTTCAAGTTGCTTGGTCTGGTTATGCCAGTGGCATTCAAATTTCCTTTTAAGTTGTTGTCAGGAAAGAAACACATCTCAATACAATGTACTCCAGTTTCTCATGCCAAGGCTTGATTAGTTTTGTCTAAATTTGAGTCACAATAAATCTTGCATCTGCTGAATCCCTGCCATTTTTCCTTTCAGAAGCTCTTCAAGCCAAGCTTTAGTGAGGACATGTGGAAATATCCGGAGGCCAAGGCAACTAGGAGAAGCTGAGAATTTCAAGGGCACTTTGATGAGCAGCCTAGTTTATCTCCAATTAAGTACTGCCAAGCAATTTTTTTAAATGATGTCAAACAATTGATTCATTGTTCGTTGTTAATCACAAAGCATTTCATTAAACCAGGGACTTAAAAAAAACAATCTTTTCCATCCATATCTTTAGGATTTCTTAAAAATTGAACACAACCTAAAAGAATCTCTAGTCTAGCTTTCGGGTTTTTACAAATAAGCTACAGAGAAATTAAATGATTTTGAGTAGTAATTTGTTCTCAACCAGCTGGCAGAGTGAATTTTTAAAAACATGTCAAATCGTGTCACACCTACTCAAAAATGTCCAAGGGTTTCTTCCTAACTCACTTTGAGAAAAAACTAAAGTCATTTCAAGTTACACATGCTTCTCCTTGATCTGCACCTTCCTTCTATGCTCCTTGGTTGTCACTTTGACCTCATCTCCTACTATTATCTTCCTAGTGCATTTATGTTTATGTCTATGTGCATGCATATGCATGTGAGAAAGAAAGATACTGAGATTTTTAAGGAACTGATGTGTGCAGCTATAGGGGCTGGCAACTCTGAAATTTTGAGGGCAGGCTGGCAAGCTAGAGGCAAGGGAAGAATTGATATTGCAGCTCAAGTTTGACGATTTAAAGACAGAATTTCCTCTGCTTGGAGGAGAATCAGTCATTGCTTTTAAGACTTTCAATTGAGTGAATGAGGCCCACCTACACTGTGTACGATAATCTGCTTTACTCAAGGTCTTCCGATTAAAATATTAATCTCATCTAAGGTAGACCTTCAAAACAATATCCAGACAGATTTTTGACCCAATAACTGGGTACCATGGCGTAGACAAGTTGACACATAAAATTAACCATCACAGTTAATTTTACAGGGTTTTTTTTTTGTGGTACTAGCGATTGAACTCAGGGGCATTCTACCTCTGAGCTCCACCCCAAGTCTGATTTTTTATTCTCTTTATTTTGAAACAGGGTCTTACTAAGTTGCAGAGAGCCTCACTAAGTTGCCAAGGCTGGCCACAAACCTGAGATTCTCCTGTCTCAGCCTCCCAAGTACTGGGATTGCAGGCATGCGCCACCACACCCGGCTCTAATTTTACAGTTTGAAGAAATAAGAATCAAGTTAAGAGGAAATAAAAACAGAGGAGAGAGGCAGAATGTGTGATAGCAGCAATAGGCAGCAAGAAAGACACCCACCCATGGCCAGTCTGACTTAAGGCTGGTATAATTTGAGAGTGGCACCTGACTCTCTTTTTTTTTTTTTTGTGGTACTGGGGATTGAACACAGAGGCATTCTTCCTCCGAGCTACACCCCCAGCCCTATTTTTTATTCTTTATTTTGAAACAGGGTCTCACTAAGTTGCGGAAGGCCTCACTAAGTAACTGAGGCTGGCCGCGAACCCGGATCCTCCTGTCTCAGTCTCCCAAGTACTAGGATTACAGTAGGCGTGCACCACCACGTCTGGCTCACCTGATTCTCTTAACATGAGAGTTTTATTTTCACAAGACAGAGGAATGAGATTGGCTCTAGAATCAGGAACCAAGGTGACCAGGTGGGCATTATATGGTCTTCAATTGTTAAAGCAAGTTAGGTCATGATAGCTAAGGTCATTGATACTCTAGCCATATATGTTGATAATACAATCAGCCCTCCGTATCTGCAGATGGATTCAACCAACTCCAGGTTGAAAATATTTGAAAAAAAATTGTCTGAACTGAACAGGTACAGAATTTTTCTTGTCATTAATCCCTAAACAATACTGTATAAGAACTATTTATGTAGCCTTTACATTGTGTTAGTTATTATATGTAATCTAGAGATGATTTAAAGTGCACAGGAGGAGGTGGTAGGTTATATGCAAACAGTATGCCATTTTATATAAGGAACTTGAACATCCGTGGATTTTGGCATCCTCAGGGAGTCCTGGAACTAATCCCCCAGACACTGAGGGATGATTGTACTTGCTTAACAGTTAAAACACTGCCTCATTTCTCCTCATATCACACATAAAACACTAAAAAAGATTCACATCATGTTTCTTTATGTTTATTCAATATATATCTATTTATTTTCCTTTCTTCCTGTTTTTAAATTATAAAAATAATTTTAGAAAAATATCATGAGATAATAAATACTGGGCTTGGTTTTAATAATAGTAACAGTGGTAATGATTATGAGCTGTCTTCTCATGTTGCCATGAATCCCATCCAGGGACTGATCGATGTGCCATTTCTAAAGTGAGATCCTACTTCTACCGACTTCACTACAGCATATGGGACTGGATATTTCATTATATAATGTTCATCTAGGCCTAGAATGTCAAAGTAGGCCAACAAGAAGTTACCATCCTGAGTTTTTGGAGCTACATTATACATAAATGTTACCTTTTATACATTATACCCATTATACAAATATATAACCCGACACATACATTATCCTTTGTTTTTTTTTTCTAAGTTCTGTATAGCGAATATGTTTGTCATGATTATGCTCAAGGCCAATCACTGACTAAGTCTGGTTTTCTTAGATGGAAATCTGTGTATTTCCTATTATAGAGTTACTATTTGACAAGCCTACTGAGCAGAAGATTGTAGCTGTGAAGCCAATGACCTTTCTCTTCATTCTGTGAATTTTCTGATGTATTCATAAAAATATTTTGTTCTGATCATATACTTGTCCTCTTTTGTTGTTATTTTGCTGTTATTTTTTCTATTTATCTAGAATATGCTTTCTTCTTACTTTTTCCTGGTAAGATCTGACATAGTAGCTTCCTTCATTACTACTCCCTTGTAAGTACTCTTTGAGTAGTGATGCTTTCCAACTTAATTTTGCATGATATTCATAATCATCATATCTTAAATACCCACTCTGATTTTCGCTAGGCTATTCTTCTTTTTTGGTACTGAAGATTGAACTCTGGGGCGTTCTACCTCCAACCTACATCTCCAGCCCTTTTTATTTTTTTATTTTGAAACAGAGTCTCACTAAGTTGCTGAGGCTGGCCTTGAACCTGTGATCGTCCTGTCTCAGCTTCACAAGTACTGGAAATATAGGCATGTGCCACTGCACCCAGCTCACCATGTTATTATTAAAATTCATTAATTTTGACTTTATAATTGAAGTAATTAAGGTTCAGAAAGGTAGAATAACTTATGTAAAATGTCATAGCCAATAAATAACAGAGTGAGATTTGAACTCAAATTTTTTGGATTTTGTATTCTTCCTACTATATCATGGTACACACACTAGTTCATTTCATCCTTTCAGCAAAAACATGAGGTGGTATTTGGGGAACACTTAATATGTGCTTGTTTTACACATTTGACGTATACTATCTCATTTAATTCTCAAATAGCCTTACAAAATAAGTGCTATCATTGCCCTTATTCTATAAAAGAGGAAATGGAGGCACAGAGAGGTTAAGTAATGTGCCCAAATCAGACAAATAGTTACTAGTAGAGACTGAATAAATAAAGGAGATATAATTATGATTCCCATTTTATAGATGAAGAAACTGATATTCAGAGATCAATGATTTGTTGATCATTGTGGCAAAGTTGGGTCTTGCCAGTTTTTTTATTCCAAATTTCATGGCTTGAACAGGAGTTGTATAAAAATTAATTTTTTAATTTTTTTCAGCTTACACACATCATTTTATTTTATTTTATTTTATTTTTTAACAATGGACTGGGGCTTTATTTTTAGAACCTGTACCTGGTCCATCAACAGATGAATGGATCATAAAACTATGGGATATGTACACAATGGAATTTTACGCAGCCACAAAGAAGAACAAAATCACATCATTTGCAGGGAAATGGAGAGAACTAGAGAACATTATGCTAAGTGATATTAGTAAGTCACTAAGAGTAAAAAATCAGATGTCCCCCCTAATCTGTGGGAGCTAGATAGAATGGGACTTAGAAGGGATTAGAAGGGAAGAAGAAGAAATCTTTAGATGGACAAAGAAGGTGACCTAACTGAGGGAGTTGGGAGGGGGGTGGAGGGAAACACACTATAGCACATGATGTACATACACAAACCTATAAGACTCTATCACTATCCGGAGCATGAAAGGGAGGGAAGGAGGAGGGAATAGGGTGGGATTGGAGGGAGGGCTAAATGAGCAATGTGTGCATGTATGATGTTCATACCCTGACATATATCAAAATGTATAATTACAATGCACCAATAAATGAACATTAGAAAAAATCATTAATCCTACTGTGAAAAATTAATTTTTATAAAAGTGAAGTTTTTAATGGCTCTTGAAAGATGCAAGAGCTGTGTAATGAGAACTCTAAACATTTACTGTGTGTAAAACTTCAGTGGAGTGAATGTAAGAGGTGCACGAGGGAACACATTTACGAACACTAAATAACCATCTCACACCACAAAGGATAGCGGTGGACCACTGAGAAACAGCAATAAAAGACAATCCAACCGAGCATGTGGAAATCAGCAATTGGATTGCTCTGGGGAAACGAATGCTGCTAGCAAGGTAAAGATATTTTTAAAATCTATGCACTAAATATAACCTTTCAAGTCTACATCTTTCTTATTCCTTTTTTCTCCATGTATAATAACCAAACCACTTTGGTCACTTCTTTCAACATCTGAAATGCAAGCAATCCTGTCTTTAGCAATATAATACTATGAACTTTTAACCTAAGACTTTAGAACCTAAAAGAGTCCATTTCTGAACTTTGAATTCCTCCTAGCTCTTTTCTTTTTAGGTGTAAGTATAAATATTTACTACCAACAATAAGTGTTAGCGATAAAAAAAATTATTGTTTAGGCAGAACTTGATCTCAGTCCTGACCATCTGGGTAATAGGCCACCGTTGCTAGTAGCCATGGCTTTGTCTGGCAGAAACTCGATGCTCATGCACACATATGTCATAGGGGACATCAGCAAAGGGACAATAATAAAGACATTTATACCCTTACAGGAGGTCAGATTTCAATTTAAAAACTCTCCAGGTATCATTTTTTAAAGGGGGGGAAGGGATTATTAGCCTGGTAGAACATTAATATACATCTGAAAGAATTTGTGTTTCCAAATTTATACTGAGTATTATTGAATTACTGTATGTCATGGAGTGTATTTTAGAATCGCTGATCCTTCAATTTCCCCATGAAACCAATTATGTGACATGACAAAAATAAAAAAGTTCCTCTTGATCATCTCTTCTAAGCTCCTCTGAAACGTATGTATATGTCTTTTGTGTAAGCATGACAACATTTTAAAGGATGCTTTGTTTCCTTATGTGCTTCATATGAGAAGACATTAATTTTTAGTAAAATTATTCATCCTATAAATGTATCACTTTGTTTTATAGCAGACACTAATATATTTTACCTGTCATTTTTCTGTACATTTATAGGAAACAAAGCATAGCCACTACTGAATTAATGTGTTAGTAGCAAAGCTGTTGGAATTGATCCATTCTGGATATTTAGCAATAATAATATTTGAGGACTTGGTTAAGCCTCTGATGAGATAGTATGCCCCAACTCTGTATAGTGTAAGGAAGACTAGTGTTGAAATTCTAAGAGTTAAAGGTTGAATGGAGAAAGAGAAGCCTATAAAGGAGACTGAATAGGTTTATCCAAAGGGAGAGAAAGAGAGCAGGAGCTTTTCATTAAAACAAAGCAAAACTGAGTCACCATCAAATGAGGAACACATTTTAAAAACGCAGTGACAGCATTTAAATATGGTGGAGAAGAGCATACCAGATAATTCTCTGTACCGAGAAAGATTCACAGTGGGACTCCCTAGGAAAAAGTCGTGATAGTAATCCACCAGTATCTTGTAAAAATTCGTAAGGAAGGCAAGCATAATAGAGTTGTTAAGTTTGAAGGGTACAAAAGCTTCTTCAGGTGGTGAAATGTTGAAATGACATACATCTGAAGGGGAAAAAAAAGTCTGATGACCTGGGGTCAACTAAAAGATAATAATAACGGTGTGAGCAGTAGCCACGTCCTACGTGCCAGTCACCAAGCCAGGTGTTTTATGTACCTTAGCTTTGATCTTCATCAACACCCTGAAGGCTCAGGGTGCTAGCCGGTCTGCACAGGCTTTGGAGTCTGATAGCGGGTTTCTGCTCTGACCTGACTGCTATTTTCGGGGACTGGGCCAGCCCCAACGTTTATTCTCTCCCATCTCCACTTCTGAATCTCTACCCAGAGTGTTCCTATTGGATCAGATAGTCATTGATTTCAAGGAGCCAGATCTGATACTGGGCTGAATCTGTAAGTGGTTCCTTAAAATCTTGATCCCTAGCCTTTGGTATTGGGATCCCAGTTCTGACTCTGTTCTATTTATTGCTGTCAAGTTTCAGTGAATTCCCTCTTACCTCATTGCCCTTCACTTAGTGGTTTGTGCCCTCCAGGAACCAACTCTGAGAAAGAACTAAAGGTCAGAGCAAGAAATGGGTCAGATTCAGGTAGTCAACTGATGTAGAAAGAGAAAGTTAAGTAAGGTGAGGTCAGGAGGTCTGGATGACATCTTGGGTAGGCTCCAGGTGTAGGCTTGGCTCCAGACCAAGGATACCACTTATGGCACAGAGGGTCCATGTCAAATTGTGTGACTCCTGCTCTCTGCCCTCTGCACTCTTAGGCATCAGGAGCACATAGATGGCTCAGGTCCCACAGGCGTGTAACTATTGCAGGAGAGAATGCTCACAAGTCAGCAGGACACAGCATTTCTACAGGGGGCAGGAGCAGAAGGGCTGTGGTTAATAGAAGGTCTTACTCGATTGTGCAGAAAATCTCTAGGCAATCATGAAAAACTCACATTCCATCTGTCTTGAAAAATATTATTCAACCAATATTTAATATCTCATTATTGTTATAGTTAGGATTGCAGTTTAAAGGCAGAACCAGACTTTGAGGTAGAAGTGAACGTGGACACGGTGACATTTCAGCGTCCTGTCTGACCATTTTTAGATGAGAGGGCCTGTCTCTAGTGTTGGCGTTTTTGTTCTTTTGACAGTGTAAAGGGCTGTTCACTCACTCAGCAAGCTTCTAAGGTTGTCAACAATGCACTGCACATTGCATTTGCACTGAGAGTAGAAGGACGAGTAAGCTCAGTGCCTGACATCCAGGAACCTGAAATAGAGCCACGGGAGCTTAGAATATAGTAGAATTATTTTTAGGTGCAATGAAATGTTTGGGGTGGCACGACAGATGTCAGCGTACAATGTAATGGACAAATAAAGATGAGTCATCCATCTGACAGGGTTGGGAGGCTTGGTTCTCCACCGGGAAGGTTAACCTTGAAATGTGCCTGCAAAGCAAGCAAACCCTCTGTGTGTACATGAAGCCTAAGACTTTCCAGGCCAAGGAACGCAGAAGAGCAGACCCGGAAGTGTAAGAAGCACAGGGAAAGAACTGCAGTTTGAGGAAAACAACATTTTGGCGATAACATGGTAGATGGATGAAAGGGATGTTAGATTGGAGGCAGAAAAAGCCTTAGAATATTATTTCCATGGACTTGAAGAAGGTGGTAGCCACGAGGCTGAAATGAAGGAGATGGATTGGAAAAATGTTTTTTGTTTGTTTGTTTGTTTGTTTGTTTGTTTGTTTTTGTGGTACTGGGAATTGAACCAAGGGGCATTCTACCTCTGAGCTACACCCCCAGCCCTATTTTATTTTTATTTGGAAACAGGGTCTCACTAGGTTCATGAGAGTCTCACTACTTGCTGAGGCTGTCCTTGAACTATGATTCTTCTGTCTCAGCTCCCCAATACTGGGATACAAGCGTGTGCCATCACACCTGACTGGAAAAATTATTTAAATGGTAGAATGGGCAGGATCTGGTAGTATGTTGGAATAAGGAAGAGGGAGGAGTCTGAGATGATTCCCAAAATCTTGGATTGGGTGACTGGATAGATGGTTGGCCATTGGTTAAGATGGGAAAGTTTAGAAGAGGGGCAAGTATAGATGTTTTGGAACATCTATGAGTAATCCAAATGGTAAAAATAGGTGATTCTGGGCCACAGGAGACAGGTCTGCCAGAGAGGCATGGCTTTGGATGTTGGTGTCAACTGAGGCTACAGGAATGGGTAAGATCACATAGGAGAACATCGATATTAGAAAGAAATAGAGATGTGATCCCTGGAAATTCCCAACATTAGATGACCAGGGAGGAAGGGGATCTGGCAAATAAATCTACAAGGAATTGGCAGTGGCAGTATCATGGGACTCAGGAGAGCTATTTCCTGTTAACCAAAGGGAGAATCGTTCCAAGCAGAGAGATGATGATATGATCAGATGGTGCACAGAAGTCAAGATGTTGAATAAAAAGAGATCAGGGAGTGAGGATGTCAAAGATGACCTTTGCCAGCACTGTGTCAAGGGAATAGTAAGAGCAGAAACTTGACAGCAGTTTACTAAAAAAGGAAAAACTATTATTTCCAGGAACTTATGGAGGAGGAACTGAGACTACTAGTGGAGAATTAAAAGCCAAAGAATAACGAAATGTAGTAGCACATGCTTGTAACCTCAGTATTTGGGGGCCTGAGATGGGAGGATCACAGGTTCAAGGCTAGCCTCAGCAACTTAGCAAGACCCTCAGCAACTTAGCGAGACCCTGTTTCAAAAAATAAAAAGGGCTGGGGGTATAGTTCAGAGGTAGAATGCCCCTGCGTTCAATCCCCAGTACCCACCCCCCCATCCTCCAAAAGAAAAAAAAGAAAGAAAGACAAAAAAAAAGCCAAATAGTGTATGCAGTTTCCCTCAGTATCCACGGAGGGACAGGATCCCCAAAGATCTCAAAATCTGTAGGAGCTTAAGGCTTTTGTATGAAATAGCATAGTATTTGCATATGACCTACATACATCCTCCTGTATACTTTAAATCATCTCTAGATTGTAATGCTTAATACAGTGTAAATGTTATGCAAATAATTGTTATACTATATTATTCCGAGAATAATGACAAGGAAAAAGGATTTTTTTCCTGAATATTTTCAATCCAATATTTTCTGAATCTGCAGATGTGGAACCCAAGGCTATGGAGGGCCACCAGTATTTTGAATAGGAAGTTGGGTTTGTTTAGGCTTCTGAGAGGGAGTATGTAGAGAAAGCAAGCTGTTGCAATACAGGAGAAAGAGGAAACCAGCCAGATGTGGTGACGCACACTTGCAATCCCAGTACTTGGGAGGCTGAGACTAGAGGCTCGCAGGTTCGAGACCCTGTTTCAAAATAAAAAATAAAATCAGGCTGGGGGTGTAGCTTGGTGGTAGAAACATTTACCCCTGAGTTTAATCCCCAGTACCACACACACACACACACACACACACAAAGGGAAACCGCCTTTGAAGCAAGGGACCAGAGGAGAGGGAAAGAAATGGTTTTAAGGACCCAGGCAGAGAGGTTGGCCTGGAGTAAGAAGGGTGCTTTCTTCCTTTGAGATGTGGGGGCAGGAGCCATAGTCCTTCCAAGCCTGCTCCAAAGCATCCTTGAAGGCATTCCAGCCCATGTTTTCCTTATTGTTTCATTAAGACATATGGAATCATTTGAATGTTTTACTTCAGGTTTTCATTCTTCCTCTGATATTTAATCAAACATAGGGTGCTTGTTTATTAGTTGTGTTTTCATGTTTTTGATTTTTTCGAAGATGCAGTCTTTCTGGCACAAGCATTTGCAAATTAAGGGTTATTAAATCTACAAGAGCTGAAAAACCCTGATTGCCAGCCTTAATTACCAGCTTTAATCCTCTCCGTTGTATGAGTGTTGGTGTCACAAGGCAAATCCCAAATGTCTGCTTACAGAAGTTCTTCTGATGTGATGTTTAAGAACAACAAAAGCAAAAGCTACTCTCCTTATATAATATGTTCTGATGTTTTCCTGAAAATCAAACCCTTAGCTTCTGGTTACCTATAGTCTGTCTCTTCTTTCTTTCCTTCTTCTCCTTTCTTTCTCCTTTCTTTCCTCACTCTCCTCTCTCCACTTTCCTTCTCCTCCTCTCCCTATTTTCCTTTTCCTTTTCCTTCCTTCCTTCCTTCCTTGGTATTTTATTTGGTACCACCCCATGTCAGGCCCTGTGTTTGGTCCTGGAAACACAGCAGTGGGCAATCAGATGTGGCTTCTGTCCTTGTGGAGCTTACATTCTAATGGAGGAGGTGGAGAATAAATAAGTAAACAAAAACATGAACAAAATAATTATAATTTATATTATAAGATGCTACAAAATAAATATGGTTCTGTGATAGAGGATAATATGTGTAGAGGGAGGCTTCTCTAGATAAGGAGGCCAGGGGATACCTCTGTAAGGAAATAATAGTCAAAAGAGAAGATGAGAAAGTAGCCATACAAATAATACAAATAATTAAGGAAAGAGTGTTCCTAGAAGAAGGAGCAAGAGAGTCTGACAGGGTCTAGGAATAGTAGGAAGAACAATGACGGTGTGGCTGCAGACCAGGGAGCAAGGGGCTGGTGGGTTAGTAGAAAGGTTGAGGTCTGGTTATGTGGGGTTTTGCTGAGTTTGGATTCTATTCTTTCTTTTTTTTTTCTTTGCCGAACTAGGGATGGAACCTAGGAGCATTCTACCTCTGAGCTACACCCCCAGCCCTATTTTTTATTCTTTATTTTGAAACAGGGTCTCACTAAGTTGCAGAGGGCCTCACTAAGTAGCTGAGGCTGGCCGCGAACCTGGATCCTCTGGTCTCAGCCTCCCAAATACTGGGATTACTAGCGTGCACCACCACACCCGGTTAGTTTGAATTCTATTCTAAGTGTTCTGGGAAGTAGAGTATTTTTTCCTTGAATACAGAGATATACATAAGCCTTCTCTCTCTCTCTCTCTCTCTCTCTCTCTCTCTCTCTCTCTCTCGGCTTGAATACCACAAGTTTATTTCCCACCATTCTGGAGGCTGAAAGTGAAGATCAGGGTGTCAGCACGGTGGGGCTCTGTCGAAGGCCCACTTCCTGCCTTTCATACAGCAGTCTTTTCACTGTATTTGCCTCACATGATAGAGAACTACACAAGCGTTTTCAAAGAGTACTTTGCTGGATGAAGACTAGATTGGAGAGTAGACAGGGACACACTAGGAGCAGAGGGACCAGTCAGATGTTGAATGGATTAGTACCCATCAGAAATGATGGTGGCTCAGTAGTGGCAGTGAAGGTAGACCGAAGCGCAAGGAATTCAATGCACAGTACATTTTGGAGGTAGGTGTGACTGGCGGACTGAATGCAGAACAATTGTGTTTGTGGGAAAAGGTTAGAGTTGACTTAAACATTTTACTTGTGTCCCTTACCATGGTTGGGAACACCAGAAAAAGACCAATCTGGGGAGGTGGGAATGGGGAGAAAGCAAAAGATTTGTCTTGGATATGTTAAACCTAGGTGTATATGATACATCCAAATGGAGCAGTTGGATATATGTGTTTCATGCCTAAATCCTATAGAGATAAATTTAGATGCCATAAAAAATTAGAAGCTGAGAATGGTGGTACATACCTGTAATCCCAGTACTTGGAAGGCTAAGACAGGAGGATTGCAGGTTCAAGGCCAGCATTAGCAACTTAGTGAGACCCTCAGCAACTTAGTGAGATCCTGTTTCAAAATAAAAAAATAAAGTAAGTCTGGGGGGTGTAGCTTAGAGGTAGAACACCCCTGGGTTCAATGCCCAGTACCACAAGCAAAGAAAAAAAAAAGAAAATACTTGAAGTCATAGGGATGGCTTGGGGGGAAATATTCAAAGAGAAGCAAAGAGTCTGAGACTTCGCTCTGACAAAATGAAACATTTAGAGATCAAGTATTGCGGGGGAAGAGCGACAGCAACTAAAACGAAGTAGCCAGTGAGATAGGAGAACACCAGGCCAAAGCCGTGCGGGAAAGAGAAGCAGTTCTCAGTAGAAAGCTCAGAGAGATTGCTTAAGAGTAGGGCAGAAAAATAGCCACTGAACTTGCAACACAAAGATTGTTGGTGACTGTGATAAAAATAATTTCCACAGAATAGTGGCGGCAGAAGCCTTTTTGGAGCGGGCTGATAAATGCAATGCACTTCCTCATTTAGAATTCATTTATCTTTTTAAAGATCCTAACCAGAGCTACCTGAGGAGTATGTAAACACATGTTTTTCCCGTGGTGGGCATATCCCCAACAGCTAATTCCATGGTGCTCTTCCTAGTGATCTCTGACTACAGCCAGGAGTCCTGCTAAGGTCACAACCCTTTCTCTGAATTCTGATTCAGTACTAGTTAAATTTTATGAATGACTTATATCAATTGGCTTCCATACACCCCTTAGCAGCAGGGATACATTCTGAGAAATGCATCAGTAGGCAATTGTGTGAACACCATACAATGCACGTACACAAACCTAGATGGTATAGGTCAGTCACTTGATGTGGCCTCTGGATGTAACCAAGAGACATGAAAAGCATGAGATGTATGAAGTTGCTGCTAGTATAACATGGCATGCTGCTTTACAGTAAACTTTATGTTTAATAGGCGGAAGGAGTACACTCTAAAATAACATGCTGGCCTCGAACGTGAGATCTTCTTGTTTTGGCCTCCCAAGTATTGGGATTACAGGTGTGTGCCACTGTGCCCAACTCCCCTACATATTCTTTATGGTGCAGTTTGAGTACTATCTTCTCTGTAGACATCTCCCATAATCTATTGTTGCAATTTTCATCTCACTGTGTTGTCATTATAGGAAGTGTCAGTTGTTATTTCAAAGTAAACAGGACAGGGTGAAGGGGAGGGATTTCTGTGGTTTCTACTCTGCCGTAACCTCAAGATGAAAACTTGTGCTAATCTCATTTGAAGACAGCCAGCCATTACCTCAGGGTTCTATCCCTGGTTGTTTACTTGTCTGCATCCCTTGTTATGTCTGAGTTTCTTAAAAGCTGAGGCAGTGTCTTATTAATTTTTGTATTTCCAGCACTTAGCTCATAGAAGACACAAATAGATGTAGAATAAATAACACTTAAATGCATAAATAGGGGCTTCCTAAGGATTGGCTTTGTTTGTGTGTGGCAAGAGATTAAAAGGAGGCATTAGATCAGCTAATTCTCATAAGCAATGTTGTGCTACTATATTTTGAAGCATATAACAAGATGTTTACTAATATGTAGAAGTGAGTGGTTTCTCACACCAGTCAAAACTCACTATTGGCTGGGCGTGGTGGTGCATGCTTGTAATCCCAGTACTTGTGAGGCTGAGAGAGGAGGATCCGGGTTCGGGGCCAGCCTCAGCTACTTAGTGAGGCCCTCGGAAACTTAGTGAGACCCTGTTTCAAAATAAAGAATAAAAAATAGGGCTGGGGGTGTAGCTTGGAGGTAGAATGCCCTGTTATTGCAATAAACAAACAAACAAACAAACAAACAAACAAGAAAACTCACTATTGACCCAGTTTTTACTGATGTGCATTTGTGGTTTTAGGGCTCACAAGTCAAACACAACACAGCAGTTTTAAAGACGAAGAATAATTCTCTGCAAGACACTCTGGGTTAATAACAACCATTCTTTACTCATATACTTTAAAGTCTTTTACAACAGAAACTGTTTGCTAATTGTGTGTGTGTGTGTGTGTGTGTGTGTGTGTGTGTGTGCGCGTGCATGCATGCATGCGAGTATAATTTTTTCATCAAAAGAAGGCTGGCTGAAATTCTTAGACTTTGCTGCTTCTTAATTGACAAAATGAAAGATTGCTCTACATAGCACAGAAACCAAGTAGACTAAAATGTGTTTTTAAAAGTTGTTCTTTACAATATTAACAAAAGCTACTATTTATAAGCATTTGCCATGCATCTGTTACTATACTTTCTAGTGAGGAGAAAACTATACATAAATCTGTCTTAAAAGAATATAACACTCATTTTTTTTTTCGTGGTGCTGGGGATTGAACCCATGGGCATTCTATCTCTGAGTTACACTCCCAGTCCTATTTTTTAAATTGGAAACAGTGTCTTGCTAAGTTGCTGTGTGCCTTACTAAGTTGCTGAGGGTGGCTTTGAACCTGCAATCCTCCTGTCTCAGCCTCCCAAATACTGTGATTACAGGTGTATGCCACCATGCCAGGCTTTTAAAACTCTTTTAAAACAACTTTTGCAAAATTATGAAGGATTAAAAATGCTAAGAGAGATTTCAAAAAAGGAAGTAGTATGGATGGTGATGAGGCTTACGTTGTTTAAAAACAAATTTTAAAATTCAATATTGAAAACTGTATGATGCAACAATAGACAATAAGATCAGAGAAACACAATATATAGACCAGATAGATTATATATATATGAGATTTCAATACATAATAAAAGAGGCATGATGAAGCAGGGAGAACAAATTATTATTCAACAAATGGTACAACAATTGGCATTGTTGCATTATGAAAACAATCAGTTTTGTTCTTCAATCTGCACTATACACAAAAGTAAATTGAAGGCTGGAAAAGAATTAAATATACAACCAAGCCATAGATAAGCTAAAAGAAAATAGAATTTGCTCTTTGTGGCTTTCTTCTAGAAGAGGAGGAACTTCCTAAATTCAGAAGCAAAAGAAAAAAGCACCAAGGAATAGATCATCACTTTGTGGATAAAAATTTTGCACAACCCCCTTTTAAAAAAATGTAGAAACCTGCCGGGCATGGTGGTGCACGCTTGTAATCCCAGTACTTTGGGAGGCGGAGACCGGAGGATCTGGGTTCGTGGCCAGCCTCAGCTCTCTCTCTCTCTCTCTCTGTCTCTCTGTCTCTCTGTCTCTCTGTCTCTCTCTCTCTCTATCTATCTCTCTCTCTCTCTCTACCTAGTGAGGCCCTCCACAACTTCGTGAGACCCGGTTTCAAAATAAAGCATAAAAAAATAGGGCCGGGGGTATAGCGCAGAGGTAGAACGTCCCTGGGTTCAACCCCCAGTACCGCAAAAAAAAAAAAAAGTAGAAACCCAAATCCTGCCTAGAAAACATGGCAAACAATAAAATAAGATAAAGTATTTTTAGCAAATTTAAGAAACAAAGGTTTAAAATCTTTAGGAAGAACACACACAAATCTTTCTAAAAAATAAACTTTGCATACATACAAAAGAAATAAAACATAACCGAACAGGGCAAAATATTAATCATTACATTTCTTTGGTTAAAGAAATGCAAATTCAAACAGGATTGAAAAACTACTTTTACATATCAAAATAACATACATTGAAAGTAATGAAAATATTTAGTGATGCAGAGGGTATGGTGCACAGACGTTCTCTTACATTACTGGTGCTTATAAAAATTGTTATTTAAAATCAATTTATTAATCTTCATTAAGCTTTAAAAAAGGGTCATATGTTTTCACCTGCATGGATCCCTTTTAGGAATCCAACCAAAAGAATAAATGCTAAAAATATCCCCAAAACCATCCTTATGAGAAAAAATGTACATCTGTGCTTGAATTAGTTTTCTGCGGCGGCTGTAACATCACCTCAACATTGGTGGCTTAAAACAACAACCATTTCCTCTCATGGTCTGGAGGCCAGAAGTCTGACACTAGTATCACTGGACTGACATCAGGGCGTGGGCAGGCTGTGCCTCCTCTGAAGTATCTGGGGAGAGTCCTTGCTCGCCCCTTCCAGCTTCTGGGGGCTCCTTCTATGCCTTGGCTTATGACAGCATCACTCCACCCTCTACCTCTGTGATCACATGGCTTTCTTCTCTTCTGTCTGTAGTGGAGTCTCCCTCCATTTCTTGCTCTTATAAGGACACTTGTGATCACATTTACGGCCCATCTCAAGATCCTTCATTGAACCACATCTATAGTGATCCCTTTTGCTCGCCCCACAAGGGAACATTTACAGGTTCCAGGGATTAGGACTTGCATCTCCTTGGTAAGCATATTTCAATCTACCACAGTGTACATGCATTAACCCCCATGTGTACCGGTGCGAGACCCTGAATGAGGTATTGGAGATGCCATAGCTATCCAGGATGTCATACTTGACCTCAGGGGCTTACAGTTGGGTGGGAAAGTCAGGTAAAATCTCAGTGATTGCAGTTCACAATGAGAAGAAACTCACAGTGCTAAGGGGACCTGGTTTAGAGAGTGTCAAGGAAGGGAGGCAGTGACATGTCATTTGCAACTTGTATGATAAGTGGGAGTTGACCCAGGGATTCCTGGGGAGAAGACAGTCAACCGTATTGAATTTTCATTCTCCTTATGCATAATGCACTCTTACTTTTCTATCTTTGTTTCCTCTGGGCCTTTACATATGCTGTCATCTCTTCTTGAAACACTTGCTAACCCCTTCTCATCCTTCAGGTTTTAGCCTGTGAAGAAATGTTCTTCTCTGTGACAAAGCTCCTCCCAAGTCCTCATGCTCCTGCAGCATTCCCTACTGCCTCCATCACAACACTTAAACCTGCTTCTAGCTGCCTGTTTAATTGGTTCACATCCTCCATTAATTTGTTAGTTCTGAGGTCCTGTTTTATGTCTGTCTTGGTCACTATTGCAGTCTTAGTTTCCTATCTTTTAGTAGAGTACCTGGCAAATAGTTGATGTCAACAAGGATTTGTTGAGCGAATGAAAAAATGATGGGGAACTTCCGATGGAGCTGCATTCACTTACCAAGCCTCCTTTTTGCATGGAACTTCTATTACATGTGCAACTTATCAACGTAGCCAAAGCCCTAGATTTGACAGGCCAGACAGATGCAGGTTCAAGCTTTGTTTTTCTATTCTCAGTTGTGTGACTATGTGTATCACTTAACATTCCTTGGTTTTGTCCTTGTTGTTTTGGTCGATAAAATTCAGGGCTTGGATTAAAGTACCTCTAAGGTCTCTGGCTCTCCTGTAGTTCCATGATTTGTGCCACTTCTCAGTCAAACTGTTTTGTTGCTTGTGCTTTGCTGTCTGGAACACCTTTCCTTCTCCCATGTTCCTTGGAGAACTCTGAACAACCCCTTAGGGCACAGCTCACATATCTGCAGCTCTCACTTTCACTCCAAAGCCACAAGACTCTTCGCTCCTCCTCTATCTTCCCAGAACACTTGCAGATAGCACTATTATAGCATGTACCACATCCTATCATGATTGTTCATGTGTTTCCTATTCCACTTCCCTCCCACCCCTTCGCTCAACTAGAATGGCAGTTCCACGAAGCTGGTATCATGTTTTCATGCTTTAAATCTCTTTGCGTCCCTGCTATTGAGTGCAATTCCAGCATCAATTAACAGTGAATGCAATTGAATTAATTTTTTATCTTTTTTCTGTCATGTTGTATTGGGCATTTTTGAGTATGAGGTAGGAAGAAAGAAGAGTGATGTCAATATTATGGCAAGTCAGTAGAAACAGGTGCCAGAAGTTCACCATACTCTTATAGTTTACAGGACTTCTTTCTTTAGCTGTGTAAGGTCAATCCAAATGGTTACTCTGCTTAAATATAATTCTCCATATAAGAAATAGATGGACTTGGCTGGGGTTGCTCAGAGCAGGGAAGGGAGGCATAGCTCACCTCTTAGTAGGAAGTAACAAGTATTAACCTTTTTGAGCTACCTGGATCCATTTGGTAATTTACTCTTAGTAAATTGCTTAAATGGAACCTTAGTGGCCCAGAAAGTTAGCACATCTGCCTAAAAGTAAGCAATTTACTCTCCTCTCAGTTATTGGATTAGTCCTTAATGGCCTCTTTAAATCTTAATGACTTCCTCAGAATGTGGAATGGTGTAGTCTTTTATGGTACTCTAACTAAGCATTTCAAATCAAATCACATATATTTATTGAGCTCTGTGCAAAGCATGGTGCTTAGCTGTGGGGCATACAAAGATGAGTAAGACATGGTTGCTATCAACAAGGAGGGTCCTATTTTATTAAGTACACACGACAGATGTATGATAAATTAAATAATAATGCACAAGTTAAATAACAATTCAAGAGACTTGCTGAAAAGATTTCCCTAAGTAAGTGATTAATTGGGAGATTAATTATTCAAACTACATATAGTAGGCATTGCAGAGAGCTGGGAGAATCCTTCAGGTTCTATAAAACTTTACAAAGAAGGAAGCATTTGTATTAGACCTTCAAGACTATTTGGAAAGAAAGAAGGAGTTTGCATTATTTGGGGACATGAGTGGTGATAACCTGCTACCTGATGGGACAGGTGACAAGATCAGGAAGTGGTAGGTGGTTGGTCAAGCATCAGGATCAGGCAGGCTCATTGCTGGGAGGGAGTTGAGTTGAAAACACAGCACCTAGAGAGAAACTGCTGGCCGACAACCTGTGTCATGGTCTGGGAAATAAGTCAGTATCAAGAGATCCAGCAAAAGTAGGGCATGGTGGAGCACACCTGTAATCCCAGTACTTGGGAGGCTGAGACAGGAGGATCTCGGGAGGACAGCCTCGGCAAGTAGTGAGACTCTCATGAACCTAGAGAGATCCTGTTTCAAAATAAAAATATAATAGGGCTGAGTGGGGGAGAATTGGAGGTAGAATGCCCCTGGGTTCAATTCTCAGCAACACACACACACACACACACACACACACACACACACACATTCAGCAAAGAAAGAAATACTTCAAAATAAGTGATTGTTCATAAGGAATAGATGATTACAGCAATACTGACATACAGCAGCAACAGTGGTGGTAGCAGCAATTAACAATTTTGAGTGCTAGCTAAGTGCCAAGTGCTTATATATTATCATAGTTCACGTGTTAGTCCTTCTAATCCTTATTAATTTATAGATTAGGTACTGTTATAATTCCCATTTTACAGATAAAGATATTCCATATGGAGGTTTTGCCCAAGGCAATCTCTGCAAACTTCCCATCCTACAAGGATCTGAGAATTAGACAGGAGTTGCTAGGAGAAGGGTTGATTCACGACAGCCTTTAGGCTGGCATGAATCACTCATTCACAAGGCATCCACCAGCCCATGAATTTAAGCTGCAACCACCTAATGACATTCATGCCATTTGACCTGAAACAGCCCAGTGCTCTCTCATGTGGAGTCTAATTCTGTCTGCTCTATCCTAGCTCTGAGACCTCGGCCTTGATTTCTGTCTCCAGCCTTTGCATTGGTTCTTGGACTTGATATTTCCAGTCTTAAAACTTGGTATTCACCGGTGGACTTTGCCTTGATTGTCTTCTTGAATCTTGGTTGGACTGTCTCTAGCAGGAAGTTCTAGTGTCCATTCCAACTCCCAAATCCAGCTTTGTGGGACTCAACACAGTTGTCACCCAATAGTCCTCATGAGCCTACATTAGGGCTCATTCCTCACTATTCCCCTATGTAAGGATAGATGGGTTCAGACATGAACAGAATTTGGCACTTTGGGGAATCAATGAGTTTGACTGGAGCAGAGTTTTTTAAGGAACAGGGGATCACAAGCCTGCTATAGTCCACTGGGAACAAGATAGGAGGGACTTTTATTTCTAAATATTTAAAATGTAGCATTTTTAGAAGTCATATTTAATGTGAAGATAATCATAAAGCCAATACAGCAATGTGCCCTGGATGCTCCAACTCTGAGCTATGCCTGCAAAACTGAAGTCACACATGGGATCTATATTAGGTAGATTTTTTCTTTCCAGCTTCAAGGAATATATACAGCCTCAGGATATTTTCAATTAGTGTTTCTTAAGAGATGATTTATTGGAATATCACGTTCAGATACATGAAATGAAGATTCCTAAGTCATGTCTCAGGTCTACCAGATCAGAAACTCTTTGGGATTGAAAGTAGTAGATTTTTAATTCAAATCTTAGATGATTATTACACATACCAATTTTTTTTTTTGTGGTACTGGGGATTGAACCCAAGGGCATTCTACCTCTAAGCTACACCTCCAGTCCTATTTTATTTTTTATTTTGAAACAGAATCTCACTAAATTACCGATAGCCTCGCTATGTTTTTTTAAGGCTGGCCTCAAACCTGCAATCCTCTTGTCTCAGTCTCCCAAGTACTAGGATTACAGGTGTGTGTCACTGGGCTCAGCTAAGCATATCAAAATTTTGATCACAGGAAGACCCATAAACACTACAGTCACACAATCAGGTCTTAGGAAAAAACTATAAGAACTTTTTGTGATTCAGTGTGATTCTAGTTATAGTTTTTGTGTCTTCAGCAATATTATTACTTATTTTAATATCCCATGATTATAATGATTGCTTTTTATTCTAATCACAACCTCTTTAGTGCTCACAGTTGCCCTTTTTGACTCTCTTACTTGCTACCCTCTGATTTTTGCTTTTCTCTGTTTGCCTTGTTGTGCAGTCTCTGCTGCCTTGTGGCTCACGCTCTCTGCCTTTTCTATTGGATTTCTGTCTGCTCTGCCTTTTCTCCCGACTGATGATTTTGTTGTTGTCTGTCCAGAAGTTGGTGCATAAGGTTTTTAATCAGAGATTAGTAGATCTCTGCATAAGATAATTCTCATAGCTTTTGTTTGTTTTCATTTTCTATCCTCATGAATAATTTTAATATTTGTAGGATTATAGAAGAAATAAAATCATATATCCTGAGTTTCATACTTAAAACCATATATTTTATCATCTTTCCCTTGCATTCCTCCCACTTACTTCTATGTCCTGCATTTAAACTCCCTGAGAGAGAACATTGTGTTTGTTTAGTTGGTCATTTTCCCAAGTAGAGTAGCCTCATTGGCAGAGGTCTCCTGCCATTTCACAGGGTACTACCAGTGTTAACTCGGGCACCCATCCCTGGTCCAGTTAATTGTTGTCAGGTTAGTAGGGTCACATGGTCAGCTTTCTTTAAAAAGAAAGAAAAAAAGGAAAGAAAGAAAGAAGGAAAGAAAAGAAGGAAGGAAGAAAGAAAGAAAGAAAAAAGAAAGAAAGAAAGAAAGAAAGAAAGAAAGAAAGAACGAACCAGTGAAGAAATTGTAGCATTGTACATCCCTCTCCAGTACATTGCCATATTGGGAGTTTGTGGGGTAGCCTATTGTGAAATAGAGTCTAATACATCATTGCCTGCCTCAAGTATCTGGATTCACTTGGGGTTGTCTCTTGTCCTGCAGGGAACTGACATCCTGCGTCCTCACTAGGTATTTGTCACCGTGCTCTTACAGCAGAAATGCAAAGACAGGGCTGAGCAGATTCCAGGAGTCACACACTGCTACTTCTCTATTCCAGAGAGGTTGGATGCACAATAAAGATTCATGAATCTTTATTTCAAGTGCTGGCTGAAAGCAAGACAATAAAGTCGGTTGAAAGATTCCATAGATAGGGAAAAAAAAAAGTACAGGCCTGGAGTTTCTTCAGACCAGAGCATCAATTACATGCTGGATTCCTTGAGAAACCATGCATTATTATTTATAGCAGGCATGTCAATTGATTATTATGGTCTGCACTTTAAAAAACAAGAAGTCTTGATTTACAGGCACCTGTTTTCTCACAGTGGATATGAAATGCTTGTGCTTCCTATGTTCACAAGACAGGAAAAATTACTCAACATGTGTCATGATGGTCACATTATGAGAATATCTAAATGGATAATTATTTTTCTGACTATTAGCTGTTAAACATATTACATGGATCATCAAACTCCCATTCAAAAAGTATGGCTCCTTACAAGAAGAGATTCAAAGTTTATATTCTGTAAAGTCTTTTCTACTGGCATAATTGTGAATATTTACTATGTAGAATATTTACTATGTAGAGGGAGTTCCTGACCACTCGCTCAGCAAATATTTATCCAGTCACGGGCAAGAGAAAGGCCCTGCTCTCATGGGGCTTACCTTCCAGTGGAGGATCAGAGATGTAAATAAGATTTCAGAGAGTGAAAAGGGCCTCGATGAACATAAATCAGAGTAATGCACTAAAGAATAAGGGGATGGTGGGGGTGGGGTTCTTTAGGATGGCCAGGAAAGGATTCCCAAAGGAGATACAACTGGAGCTGAGACCGGGATGAAGAGCGATGGGGTACTTATTGTATGCTGGCAAGAGCATACATGAACACTACATTTTGGTGTAATATATAGAAAGTTGAAGACACAATGCTCTGTGTCTTCCTCACTCAGGAATTCCTCACCCAGGCACATACTCAGCAGAAATGCCTGCAAAGGTGTGCCAAGAATTATATACAAGAAGTTCCTGTCTACTTGTGTGCTGAGTAATGATGCTCACGTTTGTACTAACGTCACAGGGCTCAACACAGAGGATGTGGAGTTTGGATGCGTTGCACCATACTTCTGACTGTTGCTGATTTACTAAAAAACTTACTGCTCCAGACACCTACCGTGTCTCAGTTTTATGGACTCAAACCATAAACCACCCACATGTCCATCAATAATAGAATGTGCGCATAACTTGTATAATTTTATATCATAGAATACAGCAATGAAAATGAATGAATTAAATCTATTTACTCATCATGGATGTATCTCAACAACACAGGTGAAGTGAAAGGAGCCAGGCACAACAGAATACATGGTGTATAATTCCATTTATATAAAATCAAAAGAGACAAAGTTGAACTCTAAGGGAGGCTAGGGTGTGTGTGCAAGCCTAGGTGGTAATTCTTAGAACAAGTAAAGTGCTAATTACTATATAAGTTAGAATAGTATAGTTGGCTCTCCCTATTCATGGGTTCAACATATGCAGATTCAAGCAATTATGGACTGAAAATATTTTTTAAAAAGTTGTACTGAACATATATAGACTTTCTTCATTGTCGTTATTCCCTAAACTATATAGTATATCAATTATTTCCATGGCATTTACATTGTATCAGGTACTCTAATGATTTCAGGTATACAGGAGGATGTGCCTAGGTTATGCTATTTTATATAAGGGACTGCAGTATCCCTGGATTTTGATATCTGCAAAGGATTCTGGAACCAATGTTCTGCAGAAACCAAGGGACAACTGTACTTATCTCTGGAGGGAGGGAAGTTTAGTGTTTGGAAGTGGATGGGTACAGGGGAGGCTTTTGGGGTCTTTATAGTTTCTACAGAATAAACAAAGCCCCATCTTGCTAGTGTCTATTGACCTGGGTCTCACCTGCACAGATCTTCCCCTTGTGATACTTTATTAAACTCTACATTGTTATTTTTGCATTTAACTATTTGTTATATTTCCCAGAAGAAAAAATTTCATAAATGCACAGCCATGCATAATCTGTGCTACTTGTATATACAATAGAATGAAATCAACATCACAACTTACACACTGCAATGTAAAATATGAAGAAAAACAGGTAGGAAGAAGACACTTTAAAAATTAATAACATTTTAATGTTGTCTTTATAATATTTAAATTATTAAACACAAATATGATTTTTATTTGCAATAGAAAAAAATCTTCAATTTTTTATTTGCTACCTCACTACTGTTTATTTGGGAAAAATACTGATGAGTGATTGTTTCATACCTTAAACCACACCAGAAGGTGTTATAGCTATTAGATTAATAATAGGAATGAAAACTAATAGTTAATAGGAATGAAAAATAGTATCATTGATACTGAGAATTCCTTAAGGTACTTTACGGAGTAAACATTGGCAGTTAATAACCTTGAGCAAATTTTGCCATTGTTATGCATTTAAGACTCTATACATATCAAATAAGGAAATGTTGGCTGGAGTGTTAGGCTTTTGTTATTATTATTAATATTTATTTTTGAGCCTATTAGGGATGCATGTATAATAAAATTTGTTGCTGAAATAACAAAGGTCAACAATAATGGTCAACAATAATAAAAAAGATAGACCTGTCTGCTTATCTACTTGGTAATGATGGTCATGTTATACTAACACTGCAGTACTCACTACAAGGTTGGGAGTTGGAGATGTGTTATACAGTGTGATTGACAACTATGATTTACTGAGTAACTTAATGCTCAATCCACCATTATGCAGGGAACTGCCAAGGTGTACAGCAATCTCATCATAAAAGAAAACCTTATATTTTTTCATTGCTTTGCTATAGAATCTATAATTTCTTTCTTCCTGTGTATGTGTCTGTATGTGTTCACATGTGCACATTGTTTACAAAAGATGCACTGTGTCTATTAACTAGAGTTTATCACCCAGAATAATAAAATCTATTAATAGCCTTTAGTTATACTTGGTCTCTTTATGGCACCTCGACTATGGAATTTAAAGGTTGCTAAGACAAAGGTGAACTAAATTGCCATTAGGCCAGAAGAGATGGTGATGCCCTCAGATTCAATTTATACAAATGTATTGAGGTAGCCAACTTGGTCTTAAGTAAGGCTGAATCGCAAACTTTAATGATAAAATTATGAGATAGATTACCATAAACATAGAGTTGACTTGGTCAAAAGTGAGATTGTAAGCCAGGCATGGTGGCGCACGCTTGTAATCCCAGTACTTGGGAGGCTGAGACAGGAGGATCGGGTTTGTGGCCAGTCTCAGCTACTTAGTGAGGCCTCCACAACTTAGTGAGACCCTTTTTCAAAATAAAGAATAAAAAAATAGGGCTGGGGTGTATCTTGGAGGTAGAATGCCCCTGGGTTCAATCCCCCAGTACTACCAAAAAAAAAACTGAGATTGTTAAGTGACAATGATTTTTCTGGGGTATGTGAGGCAGTGGACATGAGAACCTATCTACCTCCATCCAGGTAGCGGTCCTGAGTCCTGGGGAAGTGGACATGAGAACCTATCTACCTCCACCCAGGTAGTGGACCTGAGTGCTGGGGAGGTGTCTGAGTGGCTGATTCTAAGAACTCCAAGGCGAGGAACCCAGGCCAGAGAAGGATCTTCCTCTCTCGCTCTGTGACCTGGTATAGTTCAGTCAGGTGGCTCCACTGCAGGGGTGCTTCTGTCCACCTCTCTCACTTTGGGTTGGACGAGCAGGGTTTATTTATGACCTTAGAACAGCAGCAGCGGGAACAAAGGGAGCATTGCTTTAGATAGAGCATTTCTTCTTCCAAGTGCTGTTCTGGAAACTTGTTAGAAATGCATGTTCTTAGGACCACTCCAGGCCTACTGAATTAAAATCTGAGAGTGGAGGTCAGCAATTCATATTTCAACAAGACCTCCAACTCATTTGGAGGCAGGCTAAAATTTGGGACTACTGTCCTCCAACAACCTGCTTCCAGTAGCTGTGGTAGAATTCTCCAGCTTCAGCTCTCTACCAACAAGGTGAGAAGCAGTCCTACTTGAGCTGCAGCATGAATAACAGCAGCAGCAATTAGTAATATGCCAGGCAATAGGCTGTCTATATGATGGTGGCCAAAGTCACATTATGTTAACTGCTGGAGAAATCCAACCTTCATTACTGCGGGGATCCCACCAGTCTCCAGGGAGATTCCATGAGCTCCAGTTTCAATATGATTTGAGAGTAGATTGGTGGGAACTTTGGACTCTAAAAAGCAGTCTGGGGGCTTTTTGAACATTCAGGGGAGCTGTACTTAGCAGGAAGAGAGGCTGCACTTTCCAACTTGTGGTAAGAGGGCTCTTGTGCAGCATGGGAAAGCTCTGGGATGATTATTTGCACCTAAAAGTGTAAGAAGAGATATCCTGTTGATGCAAGGAGGTATATTCCCTTATTACTTTACATTTTAATCCATTTGGTTTAGAATGTTAGAACTTGAGACATTTTTATTGATGAATTCAAGGATTAACATTCTGACCACCGGTGTTCCTGACTTAATGTTGCCATGTATAAAACGGCCCTCTGTCCAGAAGATGCCAGCAAGGAAGTAATTGGTGCTTCCATCTAGAAGCAGCCAAATGAGAAGGGTCTGGCAAAGCACTGAGCTTTGTTGTCTCATGAAAATAGAACTAAATTCAACATCACCCTCAGGAAGGAAACTTAGTGCTCACCTCAAGAAAGATGGCAGAACTTTTGTCATACTAGTCAGGGCATATGTTAATGAGTTTATATTTTAAAAAATGTGACACAGCACGAGGGCGTTATTAAGACCTAGTATAAAACAGTGCAAAGACAAGATTGGAGAAGGCTAAAGAAACTAAAGGTATTTATTGAAGGTTTCTTCTGCCTTTATTTTCAAACACTTAGTGAAATTTCTTTCTCCTCAAAGGAAAAGTTGAAGAGAAAAGATAATTCTCATACCTTAATGATAAAGACACAACCGATGTTAAAGAAAATGTTATTGCAAAGCCTGGCACCATTACACTGTATTTTGCATTCTTCTTAATTTCTCTCACTTTCCCCCCACTGAAGAATACATTACATCATCTCCACGTTAAAGGACTGCAGGAAGCTATAGACTTCCCTGCAAAGTTTTTGAAACTGTAGAAACAGCCATACTCGTAAATCCATGGTGCTTAAAATGATCATGAGCTATAAAATCTCAGTTTAATGGTTCTGAGCATATAAATGAGAGTAGAATTTGTTCTAAGCAAGTTATTGCTATACTGGCACTTCGTTAGTGGGGCTGTTGGATTCTCTAACCATATATAAGTGGCTATATGTTATAATGTGGAATAAGTTAGTAGTATATTTCTTTATCTAAAACTTAGTCCCATAAGTAGTAATACTGACTTTTATCAGAATCAACACAGAGAAGATCACTGTGAATAATTCTGATTTGAGATGTGGTTGGTATCCCAAATCTAGCTAATTTTTAAGAATAATATGCTCTTCATATATACATACATATGTATCCCACCCCTGGAAATTTTGATTTAGTAGGTCTGGGAAAGAACTTAAGGATCTGAATTTTAAAAAGATTCTCAGATGTGTCTATTGTTAACCAGGCTTAATAATCACTGACATATTCTGTCTATGTATCTATGTATCTCTAATATGGATCTATTGATCCATGTTTGTGGATATACAGATATATTGTTACATATAAAAATTGTTCACAGCTTTATAGGTTGCAAAATATATTCTGAGGTAACTACATGAACCTCGCAATATCTGTTGAGGTAAGCAGGGATGTTTAAGGATAAGGACATGAAGCTCAACGGGGGTCTCAAGTTGAGAGTATCTTGGTTTGTGGTTGATAGGAATGCGGATTCAAACCCAGATCCTCCTGTCGAGGCCTTGTGTTCTTTTCCTATGTTGTGCTGTTCTTCAATAATGTCATGCCAACTCTTTCATGACTTCTTTCTTCTTCATAATGGTGTGAGCAACCCAATCTCTTTAGTCGGGGAGAGGCAGGAGGAGACAGAGAATCCAAGTTTCCTTTTTTCTTTCTTTCCTTCCTTCCTTCCTTCCTTCCTTCCTTCCTTCCTTCCTT